>WUAP02123749.1:0-15531 GCA_015163945.2 Stichodactyla helianthus | reverse complement strand
ATCTCTTTGCATCCCCTCCTCCATGTGGGATGAGTCAAAGCATTCACTATGACGTAATTATCATCTACGCATGCTCTTATTGCTGATAAAGACAATTAATGTATGAATATGTATTTATTATCGCACTGTTTTCTCTCGAGAATTGCCGTGTTGTGAAAACCTTCACAAGTATGAAATGTGGCACTTAAATACCTCGAACGTCGGCAATAAGCCTATACATCCCTCGGGTCTGCGGCCCTCGGGATGTATATGGCTTATTGCCTCCGTTCTCGGTATTTAACTCTCACTTACAGAGGAGAGGGAGGGTGAGCCTCAAACTGAAAATCTAAAGTTTTGTCCATTGTTCATCTTTAGGTCAAAAAGGTGATCCTTGTAACAAAAATACTAAACAAGTTAACGGGATGGAAGGGCCTTCGTGTTGTAAAGGTGAGGAGATTGGTACAAACCCATGTTGTGAACGAGATTTAGTTAATGAGGGTGAAAATGCTGAACCTTCATGGTGTAAATCCAAAAATGAGAGTTGCTGCCAACGAGAGCAGGAGAAAACTTGTTGTTCGCCAAGCAAACAATATGACAACAGCAGCAGCAGCAGCAGCACTTGTGAAGGAGGATGTTCTCAGACGAACAAAAAGGAAGCAGAAAATGTTTGTTCTTGTTGTGGTAAAGATGACGAGGAATCATGTCGTGATTCAAAGAAGCAAGGAGGTGACAGCAACGATTCTTTTGAAGAAAGATGTTCCCAAACAAACGTTTGTGGAGAAAAAACAGAAGACGAAGAAAAAACAACCAAAAAAGCATCTTGTTGCTCCCAAAAAGAGCCTTGTTGTCCTTTAAAAAAACGGCTCGATGGCAGCAACGATTCCTGTGCGGAAAGGGATTCTCAAAAAATTGTTTGCGGTATCGATAAACAATCAGGACTAAGTTCTTGTTCCAGTTCTGGCGGTGTTACTAAGTCAGATTTATCTTCATGTCTGGAAGAAAAAGAAAACTCTTGCTGCCGTTCTAAGCAAATAGATTGTAATATTGGTGGATCAAAGGGCTCAGATGACGAGGACCGGCCAGCGCTTCAGTCCATGTGCTGCTCACGTGATACAGCCTCTATAGAAAAAGAACAATCTTGTTCCAAGTCGAAGAGTTGTTGCTCGCATCAATATAGTGGAAATGCTACCTCGCTTTCAATGGAAAAAAAGCTACCACCTTTTTGCTGTAGTGATCTGAACGGCAAATGCTACCACAATCTAATAGAGCAAGAATGTGAGCTTACAGAAATTGAAGCGACCTATTGTAAAAGAAGCGAAGAAACTGTGTTGCTCATTAAACAAAGCGAAGAACAACCGACTCCTTCAAGTCCTAGCGCCGCAGTAAAAACGAAGGCACCTCTTGTACGAAGACACACCACCAAGCTACGCGTTCAGAACATCTGCTGCGCCATGGAGGCACAGCTCGTTCAGGAATGCTTGAAACCTTTACAGGGAGTCGAAAACGTGGCCGTCAACGTCATTGGTCGCGTCGTCCACGTACGTCATGACCCAGGTGTGACGTCACCCACAGTACTCGTCGATGCTCTGAACCGAGTTCACCTGGGAGCGACTGTTATGGAAATGGGTGCGCATCAAGATAAAGATCAACAACAAATGCCCTACGTCTTAAAGCTTAGTGTTTTCTACGTATTAATACAAACTTGTCTCCTTGTTACTTCAATCGCTGGGCTTTTCCTCAAACATCCTTGGTACATGTGGGTAGCCATTGCTGAAATTATCTTTGGAGGGGCTCCTATACTAAAGCGCGCCTTAATTTCGGTCAAAAATCGAAGAATCGATATCAACATCTTAATACTCATCGCTGTCATTGGTACCTTAGCTATCAGTGAATGGGTCGAAGGCGCTACTGTTGTGTGCGTTTTCGCTTACGCTGATATTCTACAGGAATTCGCCATGTTTAGGGTGCAGCGGACTATCTCGAGGCTCATGCTCAAGCGACCTGAGGTCGCAGTGTTAGTCGAGACAGGTGAGAGTGTGCCGATTGAAAGCGTGGCTGTTGGAACAATGATAGCAGTAAGACCAGGAGAACTTGTACCTCTTGATGGTGTGGTTATTAAGGGTAAGGCAGCAGTTGACGAAAGCTCAATAACTGGAGAATCTTTACCTGTGGAAAAAACTGTCTTCTCTAAAGTCTTTAGTGGAACCGTGAACCAAAACGGCTACATTGAAGTAGAAACTACCTCGGATTCATCGTCTTCGACAGTTTCTAAGGTCGCGCAGATGGTTCAAGAAGCACAATCCAGCTCCACAAAGACGGAAGAAATCATTAATCGCTTTGCAAAATATTACACACCACTTGTCGTGGTGGTTGCTGTGCTGGTAGTTGTTGTGCCCGCTATTTTAGGTGCTTCTGGTGTTGGAAATTATTTAGAAAATATCCGTGAGTGGGGCCGAAGAGCTTTGGTCATGTTGGTGATTGCTTGCCCCTGCGCTTTGGTCATGGCCACCCCGATTGCTGTTGTCTGTAGCATTACTGCGGCTGCGCGGAAAGGAGCTCTCGTTAAAGGAGGGGAACACTTGGAGACGTTATCTAAGGTGAAAGCTCTTGCTTTCGATAAGACGGGGACGTTAACAGAAGGCAAACTTCAAGTGATGAACATGGAGTGCGTTTATAAAGAGAGCGAGAGGAAGGTGCTTCGTCTCGCGGCAGGTTTGGAAAGCAAATCCGTACATCCTATTGCTGCGGCCATAGTTAACGAATTCTCAGGATGCGTCGCGGAAATGGTCAAGAATCAAGCCATCACTCTGCCTGAGGTGAGTCAGTTCCAAATGTACGAAGGACAAGGAATTTCCGGGGTCATTGAGGGGAAATTCGTCCGTGTTGGCAATAAGGAGATGGTCGATCACTGTGGGGCAACTTTGAATGACTCAATGGCGGAAAAATATAAACTGTGGTCGAGTGAGAGCAAGACAGTGGTGTTCGTTTGTGTTGATGAGAAAATGGCTCTCATGATAGCACTGGCTGACGCAATACGACCCAACACTTCCATCAGCCTGGACTGGTTGAAGAATATTGGTGTCCAGACCTCTATGATAACTGGAGACAACTCACGGACAGCAGAGGCCGTGAGCAGAAACCTGGGACTCGATGAATGCGTCTCTGAGATGAAACCTCACGAGAAGCTCGAGTGGATACAACAAAAGCAGAGCGCTAAGGCGACACCAGGTTCCTCTGTCCCACGTAACGATACTAGCCAATCATGGAAGTGCTTCAGAAAGTCACGTGATCATCGCCTTGTGGTCGGAATGGTGGGCGATGGTGTCAACGATGGACCAGCTCTGGCCTCGGCGAATGTCGGGATAGCTATGGGTGCCGGTGGTACTGCTCTCGCTGTAGAGGCTGCGGATGTGGCTTTGATGAGCAACAACCTCGCGAAAATCCCGGAGCTGATCTCCCTAGCGAGGTTCTGCAACCTGATTATCAAGCAGAATATCGTCTTCTCAGTGCTGCTGAAAATCGTCATCGTAATTGTTGCACTGAGTGGATATGTTACTCTCTGGATGGCTGTGGTAGCCGACCTGTTGGGGTTAATCTTCGTGATTATGAACGGCCTGCGTCCTCTCATATGGAAGGCGTGCAAGGCCCACACTAGCAGGAACAAATCTTCCTATGCCTACGAAAGTATCGTGTGAATCAAAATTTCAATATTTTATCACCCTACACTCAAATATTACTATTTTTCAAAAATCAGCACGAAATCAATATTTTTCATGTTTTTGAACTAATTTAATCCAACCTGTTCAACTGAATACTTATGGCGGGATTCCTGTGGTACTTGCACAGGAAGCCCGATCATAGAATCAATAGTGTTTAATATATAGGGGTGGGGAGAGGGGAGATCGAATTCGAGGGTAAGGGAGGGGAGAGTTGAAACAAAATTTGATCCATCGATGTAATTTTTGAAATCAAGAAATCAAACCAATTGTCCTTTTTCAATATTTAAGGTACCGTAATTAGTGGCTTAGTACGCAAAGATCTAAACATTGTGGCGTCTTTGTCCAATGAATTTTCTTGGGGCTTGTCATTTTCTGTATTCCACGTTACTTTGTTGGTGAAAAGTATTTTCTGAATCAATATTTTTAACAACAGACTCCTTACAGGAATTCCCAAAGCAGTTCAGTTTGTAGGACAAAACAATAGGATTTTATTCTCCCGAGAGTCGTTGACTGAAAACATTCCATTAGATTATCCTTCAAACTGAACTGTTTTGAGAATTGCTGCAAGGGGTCTGTAGCTAAATTTATGCAACTTACCCTCGCTTCCATGCTTGTAAAATTGAAAAATTTAATCTTATGTTATGAATTAAAGAATGAAAGAAATTCTAAAATTAAATTCCAGACTAAGGGTTTACTAAGGGTATTAATATCAGTATGTGGACTGCCTGTCTAAGACTAGATGAGGGGACAACAAAGGCCTGTACCCACGGCGCAACTCTTGCGCAACATCCAAATTGCCAAATTATAAAACGGTTGCGCACATTGTTGCTTTCAAATAGGTAGGGTTTGCTGTTAATATGCTGCATGCCTCTCGCGGCTGTCGTTCTGTTTGTGGTTGCATACAGTCTTTTGAAAAAACGTTGTCACTGACCGGCTCCGCGAATACGCTACTAGCCTGAACGGGAGCATGGGTAAAAATAACTGAAGCAATAAATTTTTAGCTCGCTCTATAGAATATAATCACGGAGAGTACAGCTTGAATAAAACAAAAGTCTTTGACTCATTTTCAGTGAAAGATGTCCCGTGCTTCCGCCGTGCAATTTATGCTTCAATTACTTTTACCCATGATCCCGTTCAGGCTAGTCGCGTAGTCGCAGAGCCAGTTAGTGACAACGTTTTTTCAAAAAGCCGTATGTTTAATGCCTGGACTCGCTATCACATGTGAGTAGACCTGATTGTTGGTTCTCTCCTGTGCTTCGAGGGTTTTCTCCGGTTTTCCTCCCTCTGCAAAAATCAACTTCTAAATTTTGATTCGATCTTGGAGAGAGATCAGCGAGTTCATTCCTTATTCACCGATTTTTTATTCTCGACTTTGAGGGGCATTTTGCGTAAATACACCAGCTTTTTTATGCAAAGTGCCCCTTAAATTTAATCAAGATGAACCAAAACGAAATGCGTGGGTCGTAAGAAAGCAGTGTATAGCAAAGGACATTTATCTAAGAATCGAAGTCTACTTCAGTAATGTCGCGCACGCCGAATTCCTTCGTGCGAACGCATCTGCAACGTTGCTGGTATAGGCAGAATGTTCTTAGCCAATTAAATCCGACGTCTTGGGTAACCGCCGATCGAAATACTGAAATGATGTGCTGATAATATTTTCGTTGCAAGAGAAGTTTCTGGTTGTGACATCCATCAAAATGCTGTTGCATTGATGCATTGTTGCTTACAACCGTTGTAGCTTGTGACCGGGCTTTTATCCTTGATCTTTATAGGGAGAATACAGAGCACGCATTTGACATAGAGGAGTTTTGAGTTTGTTACGGATGTGCGACTTTTCTTTTGTTCAAATCAAGTTTTTTTAGATTACACCCTATAAAAGATAATTTACATTGTTTCGGTAATGGTTTTTGAAAACCTGTTAGACCGGTTTTTGTGTAAAGTGTATCTTCAAAAGTTAGTTACTCGTGTTTTTGAGGTCCGTGCTATTTTCAGGCGTGGGAACAGTCATCTCTGGTTAATAAACTACGCGATTTCTTCTAATGATGTGGCGCTACGATAATTGGTTGCTGCGCATTTTTTATATAAAGCAACTCAATGATCAATTGACTTTGAATCCACTGAGATTCTTATTCAATTGACTTCATTTGCCAGAAATTAATTTTTCCTCACTTTTAAAACACTCCCTTTTTCAACTTTATCACTTCGTTGACACATTCAGATTCCCTTTTAAGAACAAACACTAGGTCTCAATCCCGTTACTGATAAGTGTGACTAGTATATTCATATAACGAACCACATATAATACAATGGATTTTGTTCGTCTGTCTCCCAGACCCTTCTAAATAATCGTTCCATAGGAAGCCCACAAGAAACTTTGATATTCTTAGTGGACGCTTGGGCGTAATGGTTTTCCAATACAGATCTTTTGGGAATAAGATTCTTTGTTTGTAGTTAATCCATATTAATGTATCTTCTCAAGCGTTACTATAAAACAAAGGAAAAAGTCCCTAAGGAATGACACGTGACCTGTATTGGGAAAACAATAAGTTTCGTTAGGATTTATTTTTATGATTGTTCGAATTTAATGATTTCTGGGCAAAGAGCAAAATTAAAAAGGAATTAAGTTATCAAAATAGTAAATGTCACGCGTGAAATATGATTTTTATGTAAAACGAATACAATTTTATGTAAATGTTATAGTTTTCAAACAATGACAGAATATTACGTAGAATCAATTAATCAAAAAATATCTAAGAATACATTTTAATAAAGTTTTCACACAAGCTGAAGAGATGAGTATCGTTTTCTGAGTTAAACAAAAAAACTATTAAGAAAAAGCGTCGCTGTTTCCAAGTAAACAAAGTATATTTTACTTTGGATAAGTATGGAAATTCTCCAATATCAATTAAAGAACTGTCAATTTTTCGACGTTTAAGTAGTCGAGCAATGATATAAGTATTTTACGAAATATTTTTGAACGTCATTTGAAGGTAAGAATTATAGTTTTTATTTCTTTTACAATATTCTAGCGTTTTATTGAGTTCTGCTTTTTCTTTTCAAACTTATTTGTGAAGAATTCTTCTTTCAATAAATTCGATTGAATTCAAGCTTAAATAATTTTAAAAAACATTCGCTGAAGGCGAAGAATTGAAAGAACCACAAAGGAAACCCTAAGACCAATAGTTTTTTATCTTCTTTTGTAATTTATTATATATTTATGAAATAACTAAATCCGTTAATCTATAATTCTTAATATTAATGAAGCTTTAGGTGTTTTCGGAGAGACGATAGGCCGAAAAACAAAAAAGTGTTGGGTTTTTTTTAACTGTTCGCGAATTTGACAACAAACAACTTCAAATACTTCGTAACTTGAAACAATTATACTCAATATTCGCCTTCTTGATACTTGCGTTTTTGCTTTGGTAATATTCGAATAACGCAGTAAAATTTGGAATTCTTGTCGAGTTTGACTAGCTGTTTATTCTGAAGTCGAACTTCGTCATTTAATTGTTCGGTTTATGGAGCAAATTAGTGCATAAACTTAGAAGTTTGTTTACAATTGATATTTTATTTCTTCCAACCAGACTACAAGTTCTCAATTGCGGTTTCCCAAGCTTCAAACGATTGAAATCTCTCTTCATAATCCCAGCAATGTTCTATCTTCTGTAAAACCCAAGTACAACGTTATATCCTCTATCTTTTCAAGAATGTCAGCTGTAATAGACGACGATGAAGAAATCGATATTAACGGGATTCGAATCTCTCTAAAGTTGCTCGAAGAAGAACAAAAGTTAGAAGAACCCAGGACGAGGTTTTTATCGGCGGGATTAGCTTTTATTGCCTTCGGGGTAATGTTATGGACTATCCTTGGTACGCAAGCAGTTGACAAAATACTGAAAGCATATAATTTCCAAGAGGGCTCTTGTCAAGCTATCCAAAGCGACGTGGTGTTTGTAAAGAACCAAAGCTGTCAATGTGAAGGAAGGTCTGTATGTCAATCAATGTTCCCCTGTGTCAGGATCAGTGTTATTGTCAAACGATCAGAGAGAAACTTCAGTCAGTCTGTTGCAAGAACTGTTATTTATGACACCGTCTACGATCTGAGATCTGAGGTAAATAGCGTGGAATAACAAATTTATATTCCCAGACCTTATAAACGTGGTACAGAAAGTTTCATAAGCATAGCTTTCACAGTGAAACTGCATTCAAACAAACAAACAAAAAATACGCCGATTGTTTCTGTGACTGTTTGCTTGCTTATTTGCTTGTTTGTTTGTTTGTTTGCTTTTTTGTTTGCTTGTTTTTTGACTTACGATGAAACTTCCCGTCGTTGAAGTCTTAGAAATTTTTCTGAGGTACTTCCGAGTTCTCGAAAACGCTTCATGAATTCGAGGCTTCGTGCGAAATCACGCTTGGTGGCGCAAAACGACTGGAATTTTTTTGACTTTTCTGCTGTTTAAAAGTATAGTTTTAGGTCCGGCATTCGTATGCCACAAAGTGGGATTTGGGCACGTTTTTGGATTGCCTCTGCCGGAGATGACTGGAGCATTTTTTTAGTCTTTCCTCTCAGTTCTCGATTGAAAATATTTATCTAAATCTTTAACGAGTTTTATTATTCACGTCTCTTCGGCAAACGAAAGAAGATAAACAAAATGACCAAACTTTTTCAGAGGTAGCCTTAAAAACATTCTTTTCCAATTTCTTACGAGTAAAATGTTGAGGAAAAACCGGAGAAACATACCTAGACTGATAACGATAAACTCTTCTTTCTTGGAATTGTGGGTATAAAGGGAAATCAGTAGAAAATGTCCGCCATTTTACGCATGCGTGCTTAAATCAAGTTCCGAGGCGCTCGTTCTAAGTTTTCCCTCAAGACGGACGAAAATTTCAAAACTTTTTCTTCCAACAGTGTTCCATTGGTCCTCCGTGCAAACGAAGTTACCAAGACAACCGACAAGCCGTCGAGTCCTTCACTAACAAATTCCGCAACCATAGCAACACCGTCACCTGCTACTTTAACCCCGCTGACCAGCAACAAGTCATACTGCGTCGGGATGGTCACATGATCGATCTACTCCATGCTCTTTTCTGGCCATTTTTGTTCGTGATCTTTGGAGTCGTTATGTTCTATATATATTTTAGGTCGAAATAACTCGTAACAATTAGGCCATTACGAGTTGAAAAGCTTGAACTTCGACTCCAGTTTTGGCAAAATTACCCAAATTCGGTGATCAATCGTTAAACTCTCCCTTGAAATTCGGGGCCAAAAGAAGTTTGGATTCATAACATATCGTTTCCTTTCAAATTAGAACATTGAAAATACCTCGAGTTGATTTCAGGCGCGGATCCTGGAGGGTTAACCCACCCTTAATAAGACAGTCCCTCTCCCCCGCTTTGAATCCTGGGAAATTCGCGCCTGGTCTTCCATTGGGTATCGTTTCGTCGCTCGTTCTTCTGACAAAATTCTAAGGAAAAACCTCAGTCAATATCAGTTTATATCGCGAAAAAAAATTAATTTCCAAAATACTAAATATTTCTGCCCATGGGGTCGGGGAATTAGCCATGAAAATCTCATATCCAAGATTTTTAGACTGTTTAGCGGCGAAGTAGATAAGAACGGATAAAAACTATTTGAGAATGGTGGAAGGGATATCATTAGGATGGCCTACTACAGTTACTAACTATCATGAGCGAAAAGCTCACGGCTAGATTTTTTAAACATAAATGCCGATCAATAAATTTACCGAAATAGATTTGCGGTGAGATTCTGGGATGCATAAATCTCGAATGAGAAGCGCACAGAGAAAGCCGATGATGAATATCAGATGGTCAGGTCCACCTGTCTAACCAAGCTATTGTTATAGGATAAAACATTAGCGCTCTCAACAATAACGAAAAGCTTTATTTTTAGCACTCGATCCAATTTAAATTGCAGCCGGAATTTTAATGGGGCTGTGGTGACAAAAATAGAAACTTTTTCTCCTTTGCTAAACCGAGAAGTGAAATTATTTTTTCGTCCACATTTTGAATTTACAGTGTTATCAAACAATCACGCGCATTTTCTAATATCCATGATATAGAATGCAAATTTGTCTGAAGTATTGCCTGAATTTTTGGGAAAATATCTATCTAGAAATGATTTCAATTCGATAAATTAAAATGAATTCTCCTGGAGTGTTTATATCACGTGATACCTAAAAACTCGGTCAAAATGCTTGTGAAACTAAAGAGGAAATCGTTGGGTACGTAGAGTTTACATTTATTATTCCCTGTTAACTTTTGATAATCATACAGTGTAGAAATTTGAATTTTTATCCCTTTAAACGAAATAAACAAATTATGAATCACGTGACATTTCTTGTATAGTCTAAATGTCTTTTTTTCGATGGACAACGTAAAAATTAGATAATCGAAACTGTTTCACCGACTTTGTTACTATCTTCATCTGTTGAAAACTAAATAATAACTATTTCGATTCAAAGCTTTAAGAATAAAATAAAAGTTTTTAATACACATATTTTAGTTTTGACTTGTTGCTCGAATACCTGACAGATTCGATTTCATTGTTTGAATTCTTCATATTCTAACTCTCGAATAAGGATTTATAATATATATATATATATATATACCTCTTTCGAAAAACGTTGTCACAGCCAAAAGCAGCATGCCAAGTCCGCAAGGCAGTAATTCAGTAATTCATCCCCATTTAGATGCAGCTATTTTAGCCTTTTTACGATGGCTATATATGCTTCCTAAGTTCAAATGTGTGTCCGAAAACTCGACTAATATCCTGACCAAAGACGTTTGCTTTTGGTCTTGGTCTTGTCGGCTTGTTGCTTTTGACGCAGGTGACAGCGTTTTTTGGAATAGGTTATCTTTATACATTTTTCCTTTCAGAATCGTTAACGTTTAGAGGGTAATAGAAATCATGAATAAATATGTTGAGCCAACATTGTTTAGCCTTGGCAACGTGCAACCCCTTCATTCTTCACTAGCCATAGTTCTTCGGGCTATTCCTTGCAGTTCGTCATTAATCTTCAAAACTATAATGTCAAATCTACTTAAATATGAAGTCTTGTAGCTCTTTTTAGCACAGCAAAGACCTGAATTATGAATCATTGTCCTTACTGATCAGTAAACTTGCTGATTTGGCAGTCAAGACCGCAGTTATCCAATCATTCCTTTCGTCTTCGCTTCGACATCTCAGAAGCCAGGAATCTCTATCCGTTCCAGCTTTCAGTCGAATACCAAACGTTTTCCTTCGAATTCCAAAATCTTCAATCATGAGAGACACGACGTCAAGAATTCTAACGATCTTCGGAGCCTTTCCTGACTTTCCTTTCTTCTTCAAAAAGCAAATTCTGTCCTCTGAAAGCACTAGATATCGCTTTTTCCAGCGGCCTAATCGAGGTCTCAAGCCATCTCTCATTTTCCACAAGTATCCTTCTTTGATATACGATGCATTTTGGGTCCCGTTTTCTTCATTCTTTCGGCGCCAAAACCTCTCCAAGCAGAATGGATTTGATAACTGAAAATTCAGCTTTGGAAGAAAGCTTGAAAATTTGGTCATGACTCTCGGTCGTTCCTAGCGAGCTAATATTCTTCGGACTGTGACAGCTTCGGCTATTCCGGCTTTCGTCGAGAGTTCATCATGGCTTCAAACTCGTAAAAAAATTTCCCTTCCTTTTAGGATAACAGGTCCGTCTTTTCTTGATCAGGGAAAGTATTGCGTAAAAAGCTGACTGCTAGAATGACAGTCTAGCTTTTGAATTGCCGAAAAAAAAAAAAAAGATTAGACGCCCACGCAGATATTAGTATGCAAGATATGATCAGTCAGAAGTGTTTCACGGAGACGAAGACGGCGAAATACAAATTTACAATAAAATATTTCAAAAATATTCGCGAAAAGAAAAAAAAACTATTGTTAAATTATTATATCTTTTGCTTTATTTTGAACGCCTAAAATTCAAAAATTTCTTCTTAGTTAATTTTTGTGGCGTAACCGACGTTACCATATCGAGGACGACGCTTTTATGAATGGATTTCATTGCTCCATTTTAGTCTGACGTCACCAAGGTGTTTTGTGATTGGTTATTTCTGAATGGGAACTCTATGCAGCCCACGCGACTCAGTGAGAAAGCCCGTAGCTTAAGAAACTCCCTAAAAACCATTATTTTTCCCGTTGGCCAAGTAAATAAAACGTTTTCTCTATTTATATTTGCTTTGATTAGTATTTTGTCAGTACCCATATACTCCGTCCGTTCCCGGGTATCGGTCTGTCAGTACACCCGGATATTCTTTCAAAGCCGGGTACACTCGCACATTTTGTGAAAACTGGATATTCTGTCAGCACCGCGGTATATATTCCGTCTCTTCTCTGGATTCCGGCAGTGCCCAGACGTTCTGTTATAATTCCCAAGTACTCTGTCAGTATCTGGATATTATATCAAAGCCGATCAAAGCCGGATATTCTGTCAAACCTGGATATTGTCACGGCAGGGCGCGTTTGGAGAAAGACCTCCACCAGACGGATAGTTTGCAAGTGAGAATGATACCTTAAGAACACACCGCGGTCAACTGCACTGCACGTGCTCCAGATTGATCTGGCAGCCATGACCCTACATCTATACCTATACCTAACCCTAACCCCATACCTTGGCAGCAAAATTAAATTTTAATCATGAACTAACAAAACAACATTGGAACATAATAATAGACCAGATAAAACAAAGACTATAGAACCAAGAATTTCAAAACTGGTTAAGTGAAATACATAATGATCGAGGACGAAAGGATTCGCAAAATAATAAACTTAGGACCTATAGAAAATTTAAGACAACTTTTCATCAAGAATATTTAAAGAATGTTAGCAACATCAAACATAGAATTTGTTTAACTAAACTTAGAGTCAGCAACCACTGTTTATTCATTGACATGGGCAGATATACCCGCCCATATATTAAGCAGAAGATAGAATCTGCCCTAGGTGCGAACTTGGGGTAGAAGATGAATTGCATTTCCTCTTAAAATGCCCAAAAAAATGCCAGCGTGAAAGAAGAATCTTATTAAGAAAATAACAGAATTAACTAATATAACATAATATCTTATAATTATCCTTATCTTTTTATTATCCTCGACCTATTGTCGGTTCACTTACATTATTATTCTTAATTGTAATTAATTTATTCATAAGTATATATAGCTTACTATCTTGTGAAAATAGTCATTCTATATTAAACTGAAGATGGCATAAGATATGCCGAAACATTGTCTTTTAAAAAGTTGTTTCGTGTTTTTTTTTTTGTTTTTTTGTTTTTTTTGTTTTTGTAACTTTTACTAATCCCAAAAATCAAATTCAAAACACTAGTTGCAAAATATGTTAATGAATGCTTTCAGAAACGAAAAATGGAAGGTAAATAAAACTTAGAATTTATTTAAATATGTAGATCTAAACAGTGGCTGCTACATATATTAGATATCATCAATATACATTATATTATCATATGACCCGTACGGCCCGGCGCGCGCGCTCTAATAAAACCATTGGAAAAAAGTCACGTGATGAGGGCCGGACGGGTTGACGTGAGCGGGCCGGAAAAACCCGTCCGGCCCTCTTCGGTTGCGCGCGCTATTTTGATCAAGTTTAGCAGGATCTTTTAACCTCTTTTTACAATAAAATCGGGTCATTATGATAAAATGCTTATTGACTGAGTTAGGTCGGGCCGGACGGGAAAATATTTGGCTCTTGGTCATTTGCGCTTGGTCTGTACGGCATGACCTCGAGCCAAATATTCTCCCGTCCGGCCCTCCCACTCAGTCAATAAGTACATATTATGTGTGTACATTAATTGTTTGTTATTTATTTGGATAAAATATTGATCTACACATTTTGTATCAAGTACGTACCAAATAAAATATTGTCATTGTCATTGAGTCCTTCAAAAAAGGGTAATGATAAAATAGAAATCAAAACGGGAGGGTCACAAAAACTATACATGGTACTAATGTGATAATAAGGAGATGTTTTATCAATGACAAGAACACATACCAAGTATAAAAATCATGATATACAAAACACATTTTAGGAGAAGCCCCAGGGGAGGGTCAAGTCATTTCAATCCCATACCCGGGGAGGGTCATTTTATTTTCATCACCGTATTGAAAATCTCCACCTAATCTCTCTAATTTCTGACAAGTATTTTATTATTCTTGTTATTGTAAAACCCTAAACATCATGACTCCTCCCCCATAAAAACAGTCATTGGCTGTTTTTATACTAGAGACGCATAATGCAACCGGACGAAGTTGGGCCAAAAAATCTAATGCGTCTTTTTATGCGTCTCCAAGTTCGTCTCGTATAAAGACGGGCAGAAGACGCACACGAAGTTCTTAAAGTTGTTCGTCTTCAGGACCTGATTAATATCAAAATCTTCGTCTGAAAGCTGAATGCGTCTTCTGTCCGTCTTTATACATGACGACCATGAAGATGCATAAAAAGACGCATTAGATTTTTTGCCCCAACTTCGTCCGGCCGCATTATGCGTCTCTAGTATAAAAACGGCCATTCTCTCTTTTTATACACATGATTTTGTGACCCCGTGATGAGTTTTGGATATCCCCCTCATTCTTGCCAGCCCTCCCCCTGCCATAAATAATGAATGGTCCCTTAGCAGAAATTTTAAAAATGACTCGCTAAAAGGCATCGAGTCTCATCCTGGCGGGAGTAGCAACAAAAGTTTCTTACTTCGGTCCTCAGGCAGAAATGTTACTGTATTTGGTTTGCCAACCCGTACTATTTTCCTCGCATTGGCCGTTTTAATTTATACTAGAAACGCATAATGCGTCCGTACAAAGTTGGGCCCAAAAAGTTCAAAGCGTTTCTTTATGCGTCTCCAAGTTCGTCTCGTATAAAACAGGCAAAAGACGCATACGACGAAATTCTTCAAGTTGTTCGTCCTTCAGGACGCATGATATCAAAAATCTTTGTCTGGATGCCTAATGCATCTTCTGTCCGTCTTTATACGAGACGAACATGCCGGAGACGCATAAAAAGGCACATTAGATTTTCTTTTGGCCCAACTAGTCTTCCGGACGCATTATGCGTCTCTAGTATAAAAACAGACATACGCCTTTCCGAAGTTCAATCGAGGACTGTCCAGATTGCGGAACGAACTCCTGTCTCGAACGAATTGTGGGACTGAATTTGGGGACACGATCAGAAGGTGCCGCCATCTTGCATATTGTGGATTCTGTGATTAATTTTGGGAACAAAATAGAGTTAAAAACCAGTGTTTCTTTGAATTTTGGGTTGAATCATATTCGTCGAATAACATACCTTAGTAGTCGGGAGGAAGTTTGATGTGGTGACAGAACGTGGCCATGCAATGAAAGTTCACGCAGGGGGACCGCGCACAGATAGCCTGCGTTACATCCGAACATTGTTTGTTCAACGAGCAGGCTACGCTCAGCGTTTAACTCTGGTCCTCACTAGCGACATAAGCATAAGCATAAGCAGCATACGCAGACTCAGTATTGCATTGATCACCGAGGTGTGAGAAAAGACAAGCACCGCTAATGAGCAGGGGAGGGGAGAGGATGAAGTGGTGTCTGGCTGAGAATCTAATTTTAGCTTATTAAATTCCTTCGTGGATAAAAAGTTAAAAGTAACATCATGAAAATTGGTGAGGCCAAAAAAAAAAAAAAAAAAGGAGAGAGAGAGAGAGAAAGAAAATGTGACCCTTTCGGGATTCGAACCCGGGTCTGCCACGGTAATTTATGCAAAAAAATCGGTGAACACACTAACCATACCCCCGAGACATTCCCTTGAAAGCTG
>WUAP02123738.1:0-15531 GCA_015163945.2 Stichodactyla helianthus | reverse complement strand
AATTTCATTTGGAAATTCCCGAAAAGTGCTGTTCCATTTACCTTGAAACCGGAAATACCGGGATTTCCGTGTAAATGATAAACACCCCGTGAAACACACTTTAGCGTAATACACTTAAATACACTTTATTACACTTTAATTTTCATTAGACCTCCAACAGTAAATCAAAACTCTTGCATTCGTTTTAATAACTAATAGACTAATTCTACGAATGAATTAAGTCGTCCTCTGTCTTTATTAAATACATAATATTTTGAGTATAAAGATATTATAACGGCTATCAGTTCCAGTTCCAATAACAACTGCGAATCTGGAACTAAGACTACTGCTACTACTACTCTTTATTACGCTTTAGCTGCTTTATTATACTCTAATTAGTACACTTTGTTTCACGGGTTAATGAAAATATAACTAAAACATAACCAGGGCTCGTGCTAGATTTCCAAGAAAAGATTCCAGACTTATCATATGGAAGTATTCAAGGACTAAATAGACTCGTCTTACACACTTGAAATTTGTTTTTTGTTTTTTGTTTTTTTTTTCGCCATGTAACATATCGTGGAAATCTTTGCCAGCAATAGGAGTCTTTTGAAAATTGTATATATCCCCCCCTCAATTTTCAAGGAATTTCAAGGACTTTTTGGTTACCTTTTCATTTTCAAGGGCTTTTCAAGTGCACTTGAAAATGAATTCTAGATTTCAGTACTTTCCAATGGGAGTTTAAGAACTTGCACAGACCCTGTATAACACACACGTTCCCCGCGCACTGATTCGCTATTCGCGAGCATGAGCAGTAACCACAGATCGACGGACTGCACACTGCTGTGAGCGAAAACTAAGCGCGCGTTTTATTTGAGGACTTCTTCAAGAATCAAAAGGGAAATTTATTTCCACCGCCAAAGAACTTGTTCTATCCTGCTATGTTATGAAAAGGACTGGTCAACATTTAACAAGCATTCATCAGGTCTTAGATACACTTCACACAGTTGCACTCAATTAAATGGAAGTTAGAGTCGAAAACCATACAGGCTGCGCGACTCTTCCGAATCCTTAAGAATAAAATAATAATAATAAAATAATAATAATAATAATAATAATAATGATAATGATAATATAATAATAATAATAATAATAACAATAGATAATAATAACAATAGATAATAATAACAATAATAATAATAACAACAATAATAATAATAACAATAGATAATAATAATAACAATAATAATAATGAATGATGATCATGATCATGATCATGATCATGATCATGATGTTATTTTAAGCTGTCCTTTCTTTTATATTTTGACTTTGAAATCATTGAGATAAAACACTACTAATTTTCTTCCAAGCACAGTCTTTTCAACCAAGACAGCATAAAATTGACGCCAATATACATTAGAATTCATTTTTTTCTTGATTTAGCGACCTAAGTTTCTCCCTATTGTTCATTTTTATTGTGTATATTACACCCTTCATCTATAATCTTGCAAAACAGGTGTCAGCGGCATTTTAATATTACACTCTTCTCAACCGGTTTACACTCGAATTCTATAACTAATTACATTAAATCTCTTATATTTTTTCTTATGAGTTCCCTGTTAAATCTCTTTAAACTCTAAAAAATTAATACTTCAAAAAATTTACAAAATAACAACACGTGAAACTACGTCAATAGTTTTTTCTTGTTCCACTAGAATCATGAATTAATTTTTAGCCCTAGAATGAAATAATTTTGGCTCTTATTTAGTTTACTAACCTTTCTGGCTCAGCTGTATTTGAACTCTAATTCATATTTTACTTTTCTCTTTCTTTTCTTCTTTCTTCCCTCTTGTTTCAGTATGTTATGGCGAAGTTCATAAAAAGTAATCTTGAAAGAGAAGAGCGTTAAGATAGAACATCATTAAATCACTCTCTCCTACATAGACTTTTCAAAAGCTATATTTGTTTTCTTATTGTGTTTTTGTCGATATTTTTTTCCAGTAATGAAAAGCCCAAACACTCACCAGTCTAAAACATTGCTAAAACGTTCTGTTCATTACAACTCTATTTTCATTTCAAAAAATTACTTATTGATTCTCAAAGTAACAGTCTTTTGAAAAGGATTCAGAAAAGTAATCTTAATCAGTAGGCAAAACTCGTTTGCGGCATTTCTTAGTATTAACTTATTGTTTCAAGATTGATTTAAGGTGTTTTTGGCGCAAACCATGTTGACATTTGCCGACTTCATTATCCGGTACTAGAATGCAAGAAGCTATTCTCACAGTAAAAAAAGACAGATTTTCTTGACTGTGTTACACAAAGGTTTGATGCAGTGACAATCGGTACACAAAGGAAACATTGATAACTTATCTATACAAAGACTAGCCTTCTTACTACATTTGCTCATTACTGAAAGATTGCCGCCATGGAAACTAATCTTGTTTGATGTAATAATGCCGTAGTTATAACACTGGTAATCATGGAATTCGACCTATACATAACTACCAAAATAATAACAATAACTGCTAGAAATACAACTAAAAGATATTTCTCTGAATTTTTACTAAAACTTGTTTCTTACTTGTCGAGTAACATTTTTGGCCGATTTATTTTTTAAAAAAGGATCTCAGATCAATAAGCCCTATTCATGATTTAACCTATTGTTGTGCAAAATCCATGATTAATCGATTGGATCTTTAATCTCAGACTTAGTCGCCATGTGATTTTGGTTACCAGCTGTGGTAAGGAGCTAGATTATTATCAAAATAGTTGGTTACTTACTTATATGGTGTAGCTTTTGCTGGGTGAAAATCATGGCACGGAATGGGTCACTCATTAATCTCAAACAAGCAGTCCTCTCCACCCCCCCCCCTCCCGTCTCTTTCCTCAAACCATACATAATAAATACCGGATAGGAAGAAGGGGACGTGCCCGTAAGGAAAGTAGTTGCAAAATGATGCGAAGAGAAAAAAATTATTATTAATAGCTCACTTCCCAGTCCTCGAAAACGAAACGACTGACTTGTTCTGTTGTCATTCTTTTCTCTATGACTTGTTTGCAGTTCACTCGTAAAAATAAACTTTTAAGTAACAGAAAAAGTCAAATGGAAAAGTCAGTCGTTCCGCGCATAACCAGAGTGATTTCGCACGAAGCCTCGGCCTTCATGCATCATTTTGGAGAACTCGGAAGTGGCCTGTTGGACAATCATGTACTTGTTATTATAATATTTATTAATTAATAATATCGTAAGGACTAACAAAATAATAAGCAACCCATCAAATGTGCAGGGGAAATTTATAATCACACCATCCAAATTTATTATTAACTTTGAGTGTCCAAAACAATCGTTATGATTTGGTCTGGCGAGAAAAATAATAGTTTTTGATAAGATAGTTTTCGAGCAGAAGTCCCAAGGAACTTCAGGCGCGAAGATGTGAAGTTTATCAGCCGAGCGGTAAAAACAACACGGAGTAAAATTTTGAGAAGATAAACTTCAAATCTAGTGAAAACAGCGTATTTTTCCATTCAACACATACACATTTTTTTGGACGTTGGCGCCGTCAGTCTTATAGTCTCTATAAAACTCACCATCTTTGGCTGCATTGTTTCTTGCTAAAGATGGCTTGAAGGTCAATGAACTTTTCCTTATCACACAAGCAAGAGTTTATAGATGTTGTTTTGACAATATCTGTTGAAAATCTGCTTGTAGAGAAGTCGTTCTCTGTGATCATTTTTCTTCTAACTCCAAGGAAGGTAAAATCCGTGTTTGACGGTTCAACTGAAAGCTAAATTTTACTCTGATTTTTCATGTCTCTCAGTTAACTTAAGGTTAAGTAATTAAATATTTTTACGTCGTCGGAAGTTTTCCCTTTCATGCTTTCGTTTTTCTTGCTCGTTGTTGAAGGATTTTACATCCTATTTCAAAGAGTTCTAGCCTTGGACAGTTCGCCATTTTTCATGCTTTCGCAGCAAGCGGAAATGACGTCATTGGTATTAAATAAGGCAGGGACGAGCGGGCACTATATTGGATAGGACATGGATGCAGGGATTATATCTTACTGATGTCCCAGATCTGGCGTACTTTCTAGTTTCTCGCTTTTCTCTATATTATAAATTACGATTACAAAAATATAAACTCGAGATTTCAGCCAATCCAGTCAGAGTCCCCGGATATATTAGACATTTTTAGTGCTATAATGGCCACCGCTAATTTACATAAACCAAGAGCTTAAAGAATATAGAAAATATTTTGTCTTCACATGAAAGACCATCAGAATTAGTAAATGTGCACAGTTTCAAAGAATAATGATAAATCTTTGCCGAGGTGATAAGCATTTAAAATATGCCAAAACCATGAAAACGAGGCCAATTTTAAATCGCTGTAACTTCCCAGGTATTTACGCTAGAGGACTCAAATTTTGCTATATTACTAATCTTAGCATGCTTTTTTTGTGAATGCGAGTTGTTATGACTAACAGCCGAATGGAAAGTACGTGTAGTAGTCCTTATTTATGGCTCTTTGCATAAGCCTGTTACTAGGCAGGGCAACCGTGTTCACAGGATGGCAGATTGTTAGAAAATCGGTATCCAATTATTACAATATCGATTAACTTAATTCCTTGTTATGTACTAAGTAAAAATTGGTATCTAATTGCCCTACCTCACCCCACGCCATACTGAATAAATGGAAGCCCTCTAATTAGATCAGTTGGTAGAGCATTGCTGTCATTGTACCTGCGGGAGGTCGTGGGTTCAAGGCCCGGTCGGACCAACACTCAGGGGTCTTAAAATAAATGAGAAGATGCTGTCTTTGTAATATTATCTGCAAATGGTTAGACCTTCAAGTCTTCTCGGATAAGGACGTTAAACCGTAGGCCTTGTCTCCCATCCCTTCCTTAACCTGATTGTTGAACAGCCTACCCCAATTCAATTGGAAGCATCACGTACTATGTACTAATTATCCACTCGTAATTATCGACGCATTGAGACGCATGTATAATGCGGCGCTATTCATTAACTACTGATGTTTTACGAATGTGGATTCGATTCCCATCTGGAACTCATCAGTTTTTTTCTGAGTTCCTTGTCTCCGCACTATTTCTATTTCTATTTATTATGACTATTAGAGACTTTCTTTACGTGACTGCGTGTACAGTTAATTTAGTGCGTACCTCGACACATATGCCTTCGCATTATAGTGACTGTGTGATACAGTCCGTGTGTCAACGACCTTGCTCACCATAGAGTTCCCAGTAGCTCAGTGGTTAGAATCCGACCAGTATGCGGAAGGTCGTGGGTTCGATTCCTATCTGTAACTCAGATTTTTTGTGAGTTTCTTGTCTCCGCACTATTTCTATTCGTTTTACGAATGCCTAGTTATCTTATCATTATTGTAGCTAATTGAAATGGCGGTTCCTAATAATGTTCTCAACTGTTCGGATAAATATTCTGCCACCATACATTATCGTACAATAATTAACGAAATGGCTAGAAACTCGGCCAAAAATAACAAGAAAAATAAAAACAAACCAAGCAAAGCAAAACAAGATCAGTCGTAAATAAAATCCAACCTGTATTACTACAAAATATCTACACAATTTATGCTTACGAAAATATGTGAACAATTTGGCAAGTAGATGTTTCGAGTGAAAAAGACACGACTTTCACGGTCTGCTTGTTTACATCGTTTATGACCCTGCGCACGCAATGAATTCATCTTTTTCTAGTTCTAAGCTTTTTAGTGCAATAAATTGCTATTACTGTTTGGTTAGTCTAGGTTTTTCAGTTTGTTTGCTTGCTTGTTTGTTTGTTTTTAGATTGTTGTTAGAATTTTTGACTTGAGGAAATAAATATAGCAAACTGAAGATGAGTAAGCAAGGGGCAATCGTTCTTCATCAAACAGCCTTCAACTGAAGAAAAGCTCAATCATGCTACTATTTTTCTTGTTCAGTCTGAGAGCCGGTCCGATGTATACCCGAAAAAGACAACGAGGACTGATGAAAATCCAAGCTTGGACTGGAACCATGAAGGAAGAAATCCTGATAGTCGTCTGTATTTGTCTCTTGGTCAGAATCTTTGCACTCAAGTTGCAATCGTTTCATGAAACAGCCTTCAAAGAAATCAGGGTCATTTTGCCCGCCGTCTTCTTTGTTTGCCATCCCAGCCACGTGTGCCTTGTAATCTTCCTGAACGCTATCGTCATCTGTAATAGAGTCATTCCTATCGTGACTCTCAAGGTAATGCAGTTCGATGTCAAAGTCGTCGTCTGCTGAATAAATCGAACTATTTCTACTGCCCAAAGATTTCTTTTCCATCATCTCGCTGGCAGAACAAAAGGTATTAAGGCTACTTTCTGGGCTACTTTTCGAGTCACGGGTCATTGTGATAGCATCCTGAGCAGCCGACTCCATTTCACGGATCGCGAGCAGCGTGTTAAGAACATCACGGTCGAAGTTTTCAAAAAAGCAGACGGAAGATCCGATGGGAGGAATTATGCAGTATGGATTAACCTTGCCGTATGAGCGATGCATTTCCCAAGCAAAACAAGCGAAATATCTTCCACGAGGACACGAGTCAGAAGAAAAATTTCCCGTCAATAATATATATGTATTAATGTATTTAAGTTTATCACATAATTACCACTTGGCCTCGCCCTGACTCAAGTTTGTGTTCGCGACGGTGATTGGTTAATCGCTGCCAGAGAAATTTAATATGGAACTTGTTATTCTAGGCGTATGCCAAGATGGGTCGGTTTATATATAAAAAACAAAACTGTGGAACTCGCAGTAGTCATGTGTGCGATCTTTCCCATCATTCAAGGGCAGATCTAGCTTTTTGACCAAGTAGTTTCCAACTCGAAACAAGCCTTTAAATCTGTTCAAGGTTGATAATTGTTTGTAATTCCACTACTTTACACTTCTAATTCTACTGTTTTCTAAATGTACAATCAAAGATTAGATTTGTTTTGTTTATGATAAAAACAGCAATAGTTACATACCAAGTAAGAATGATGCATCCGAATCCGGTCAGTCATAAAATTAAATAATACTTTACAGGGGCGGATCCAGGAATTTTTTTCAGGGAGGGATGCACCATTTATGTTCGGGACTCGAGCATCAAAAATAGATAATAATAAAGGCATAATTGACCGTAAAATCGCTCATCTCAGGCGGGGGTGCGCACCACCTGCACCCCATAGCTGGATCCCCCCCTGCTTTAACTCTAGAATACACCCTGGAATCATTTGCTGTTGAAAGCAATAACAACTCTGATTTTTAAAGCTATCTGGTATGGAAATTAGGTACTTGTTGATCTCTAAAATTAACCAATATATATACACATTCTTGCCTGGATTGATCTACATAGTTATTCTGGAAACAGCATAAAGCTCCAGTCCAGGTGAGTATAAGTTAAACAGGATTGCATGCAAAAATAAAAAACAGTGTTTGAAATGTTATTGTGTTCTTTAAATAATTAACTCAAAATTTACCTTTTTGATATTACTGATCTGATAATACAGCTCTGGTGATTCAGTGATGTACATCCAAGTCTAAGAAAAAACATGGAATTTGGTAAATAAATTAGCAACAAAATGCCATGACAATGTGTTTTCAGTATGCCTGCATTTGCCTTTGGTTCATGAATGATCATGTCTTCCACCAGCAGCAGGTATATCCATCTGGACCGCTGCAAAGAAAAAAAGAATAAAGTTTTTATTATCTATCAATCTTCTCGATGAACTCGAGCTTCTCAACTTCTTAAAAAGAAATGACACCGTTAAGCATCACACCAATATCATAGGGTGAGCAATCTTCCTTTCGAAAGACTGGTTTGCCACGTTGGACTCCTTGTTCACTCGACCTGAAGGATAAAGAAAGGCAAACAACAAAAAAACCCCAATTAATTCAACAATGCAGTTGAATCGAGCGTAAAACACAAGCCTGTTATGATCTCCAGATCTTTTGTTTCTTTGTGATCAATCGCTAGCCGTTATTTTCCTCTAAATCTCCCTCGGTTTTGTTTGATGCGAGTTCAAAAGCACTCTAATGAAACAGAAAACCTGACTAGGGTAGGGTCGCGTTTTATACTCTTGCAGTGACTCACTCAGTGAATCATCATACATTTTAACCAATCAGAATTAAGTTGCTGTGGGAAAAGAAACGCCCCGGGATCCCTGTTGGAAACTAGTTCTTACGTCAGAAGGGATAACCTACATAGCAAGCAGTTGATGTAATGTATTCATAAAAATACAATGAACAACACATACTACAATAGCTAGAAAGACAATAAACAACAATAGATTTTATGAATACATTACATCAACTGCGTGCTACGTAGGTTCTCCCTACGTCAGAACTCACTTCGTAAACTACTACAGCAGGAAGTAAATCCTGCAGAAACACCTGTGACGTAGTGGTGTGACGTAAACCGGAAACAAACAGTCACACAGAGTATGACTCGAAATTCCCGTGGTACCCCTCCCTAATCAAAACTCGGAAACGCTACAAAAGAGTTTGGGAACTAAAATCGGGTTACCTGTGGATAGATTTCAAAATGGCGGCTCGATAGACTCGACTGAAGGTAAAACATTCTAGATTTCTTCTAACTTTATTCCATTTGTATTTTTCGATTTTATTACATCTCAATATTTATATTTTTTTAGAAAAATCTCAGTAGTTTCTGGAAATCAGGTGAACTACTATAGATCCGCCCCTGATCATGGAATCTGGATTTTTTCAAAAGCCCCGTGCACTATTAAGGCCTAATGCGTTTTGGTTTGAAAACCCAGTACACTTCGATGCGCTGGCCTTGTGTCCACTAAAACCGTCCGAATACTCTGATTGTTTCCATCGATAATGCTCTTCCAAAGTTGTAACATTTGAAAACGCGAAACTTTTGATGCGTTTTAAACTTCGGAGGATTCGAATACGCATTAATGTGGACGGAGCCAAGATTGCGAATTCCCCATTTCTTTCCATTTTCTTTAAAACTCCTTTCTAATTAACCTGTCTGATCGTTTGGTCACGCAATCACTTCTTTTATCGGGGATACTCATTTGGATGCTACTAGAACGGAGTTGTCTATAATAATTTGTTCGGGCACTCGTGGGACTGACGGGGAGAGCCAACTGTAGGTGCATGAGGTGTATCAGTGTTGAGCCCGAGAGGGGAGCGGGTGGAGTTGGGCAGTATGTGTGGCATTTGTTTTTTAATTATTTATGTTCTATGTCGGGCAGTTAGTCTATAGGTGGCTTGCCATCATTTCCTAGAGAATAAAATAACAAAAGACACCGGGCCATACCATGTTAGTTGATATAACCAGAGAATTCATTCAAAATCTTTTGTTATGGCCGCTATGACGTCACACAGAAACCAGTACTGAAAGCAGCCATTACGGTTGTTAAAATGTCCGTACCCTAGAGCACGCCAAGAGATAAAATTCCCCAGCGTGGGGAAACTAAAAAGGGACAAATGCCCTACATATGCCCGACCCTCCACCTCTACCCCTCTAACTCGGGCTTTACATCGATACCTAAAATTTCAGGTACACAAAGTGAAAGCTGGAATATTCAAATTCTGAGGCACTTGAATAGGCCGTAAGCTACTGCCTTGGTTCTGTTAAGGAATAGCACTAAATTATTTCACGCAATTTGCACATGTGTGTGTTTGAGCAAAGCTATCGACATCCCAATGGTTTAACCTCTTTCCACCAATCAAATCTATATAAGAATTTCAGGATTTCTTTGCCTCCACGAGGAATTGAAATATTAAAGAACCCGAACTTGGTTTTGGGCATCGGTGACTTGACGAGGCGGGAAGGAAAAGTGTGGTGCAACTCGTAGTTAACAAACAACAGCCAGGCAGCCCAGCCCGGTCTTTTCATTATCCCACTGTAATCGTAGAAAGTAAACACATCTACTCCTAGTTTCCAGCCAGGCCTGCTTAATCCCACCAGCCCATTACGATCAAGATGGTCTGTACATTTGATTCCAGCATTTTTAAAGGGACGAAAAAAATCAGCTTTCTTTATCCGCACAAACTGCTCGCCTCGAATCCCAATATCGACGTCGTAATCCCAAGGAAGCGGTCCCTGAACACGTATGGCGCCAATTACAGACCCATACATAAGCCAGTGATCAACTTTGAGCAAATCTAGGATTTCGTGTATCTCGTATGTTAAATTAAGAAGCTCTAGCCTTTCTTGTTCTGAATGGCTGCAACTTAGGTTCGGGTCACGCACGTAGTCTGCGTGGCTTTGTGCCGTATAAAACACATATGTGCAAAAAACAAACAGAAAAGTCGAAAGAATCGAGTAGGCAATGATTTTCTTGACTAACCTGAGACTAGTCATTTCAGTTTTGCTTACGGCGTGCCGTGATTGAACGCACGGACCCCTTCATAATTGTATTCTGAAATGAATGTATTGTAGCCCCTCTCATAATGCAGAAAACACTTTCGTCGTCATGGCATAAATCCAGCAAACCAGTTGCTGCATACATCGAGTAACCGTAACAAAATGGCGAAAATTCGACAAGCTATTCCATGTAAGTATATTATCTTATTTCTTTGGCGCCAATACAGTCGATGTCATTAACGTTGTCCGCCGGAAAAAAAGACATTTAGACTAAAAGACTAAAAGAAATATCACGTGATAACTAAAAACTCGCTCTAAATACTTCTTAAATTAAATCATTGTGTACGTAGAGTTTATATTTATTATTCCATGTTAACTGTTAATAATACTACAGTTTAAATTTGAATTTAGTATTCCTTTAAAAGAATAAACAAATGAATCACGTGACATTTCTTTTAGTCTAATAATGTCTATTTTCAATGGACAACGTTAATGACATTGACTGTATGTGTACCTGAACTGAAGTAACATACGTAAACATTGTTTCAAATTTCAGCAACGGAATTGGAAAATGCCCACGGGCTTCAAGGCTGGGATGTCGTCCAAAAATAGGCGCGATTGACGCAAAAAGAAGCAGGAACACAGACCTCAGCGGCGGTGGAAGACACGTCTTTTATTTTACGAGAATCGTACGGCCAAACACTATTCCCGCCTGTTCTGTATGAGGAAGTGGAAGAAAGAATGCAGCTTTTCTCGAAAAGTAAGTTACCAATGAAGGTTATATGCTCCCCAGTTTACAACAATAGACCGTTCCCAAGATACAGTTGTGAGTCCAGTACTAGCCAAAGCTTCGATTTCATTACTATAGCAGTTTCTTCGTACTGGATTCACTCAAGTATATCTTGGGAGAGGACTATTACATGAACAAAAGTTGACAGTTAGACTTGATAAAAGATATTTCAAGTCAACTTCAGGACATCAGGACGCAGGTGGTGCCTGTTGTGATGGGAGCACTTGGAATGATGACAAGGAACCTTGAAAAGCAACTTACTGCAATTTTCAAAATCATGCGAACTCAGACATCTAACACTCAACTGGTTTTTGCCGATTTAGCTTCCGTCAATCAAAATTAAAAATCAAAAATACGAAAGCTAACCGAATATCAAAATTATATTTAGCTGTTATAAATCGTCTAAAGATCGTTTTCAGTCATTTGGTAGGTTTTTAGGGATATTTATGAGTAGTTTTCTGGTGTCTTGTTTGAAGTGGGCGGAAGCGAATAACCAAATTCGAATGGACTGTTTGAAGGTCAGAGTTCGCATGATTTTGAAAATTACAGTAAAACAGTTGGAGTGACGATCAAGACTGAATTCTTACAGAAAGCCGCTTTGCTTCGCACATAAGAATTTTAAGAAAAGTACTCGATGCGTGAGATAACAGGTCATAGCCTGCCTTGGAAAAGACAAAAAAAAAAAAAAACTAGTTACGATCTTTCATCACAAATAAATAATAACAAACTTTATTATATGACAAGATAATTTCTTGCGCTTTCATTCGAAAATTTACGAATTTACTCGTTTCCCACGGAATGGACGGATGAAGGAAGGAAGGAATGGATGGATGGATGGATGGATGGATAAATAAAGTTTACTGAGGCCCTTCACTGAAGAAGCATTCTGTAACAACTGTGAAAGAGTAACCAAATAAGGGCTGTTTTTCTAGGCTTTATTTTTGGCTTTGGCACATGGTCATAAGAACAGAACAATTAGTGTCAGCTCTTGGACTTGTCATAATCCAGTTGACAAGACTAAAGATATAAGGTTTAGCGGTTAAGTGTCTAGACTAGCTGAAGTGAGTTTGTTCTGTGCGTGCACTAAGTCATGCGTCTTTTGTCATGAACAAGTTTTTTCTTTACTGTTTGCGGCCTCAACATGTTTTTTATCCTCTTGTTTCCTGTTCTTGTCGCAGCTAGAAGAGCATGCTGTCTGCACTGTTAATCATCTCTTTTATCAACGAACAGGTCGTTTTCTATTCTATTTACAGCTGCAACCATTTTCTTGTAATTTCTTGTCCCCTTGGATTCTTGTTACTGCTGAAGTGTTTGTTTTGCATTGCTGTACTATAGGGGGTACACAGTTCGTGCTTATCAAAATTCGTTTAAGATGCATTTTAAAAACGAAAACCACTTTAAAAAGTAGGTCATGCTCTGGAGTTCCGTCCTCGCTTCTCGAAGGAAAAAATACTCGTTCAAGGAAGGTACAAGTAAAGGGAAAAAATATACCCTATTGTCAAACCATTAATGATTTTATTATTCGAATATTGAGTTGATTATCCGCTTTGGGTTTTCATCGATAAAAGTGAGGACTCCAAACTTCAAAATTTTAATTTTAACTCTAATTTTAATTCTTAATTTTGATTTTCAGTTAATTAAAACTCTCTACTCGAATTTTGATTGGAAAAGCATGCAAACTTCATACTGGTCTTTGTGGAGTTTCAGTCTTACCTAGCTATTTATGGCGCTCGTTGAAGAATCCAATCAAAATGAGAGTAGAAAATAGATTTGAAGTTTGAAATCATTAGGGTGGGGCTGGGGGTACGCTTGAGCTGGTTTGAATGTGGACAATAAATACTAAAGAAATCTGACATTTTTTAAGTGATACGACTGACTTGCAGCAGTGCTCAAAGTGACCACTTATCTTTTATAACAACATTTATTCAGGTCACTAACGTCACACGTATTAAGAGAATGAGAAATTAAAAAAAGCTATACAATTCACGCGCTAAAATAAAGAACTGGGGCTTTTTCTTTTTCGTTTTCCCTCTTATTTCTGTGTGTATCTTTTTTTCTTCTTCTGCCTCTTTCTTTCTTTCTTTTCTTTTTTGCTAGTTTCACTCTTAAAATTAATAAATACCAATAGCATTGGTATTTTCACGTGACAATGGAATCTGAATAAGCTATTTAATTCTAAAATTTCACTAGAATAGGCCTTTTCTGACTACAGCGAACGTGGTGCATTGTGGTCTAGTTTCGGTACAAACATCTCTTGTTCATCATGCTTTATATGGTGTTGTTTTTACTGAAACTAGACCACAATGCACCTTGTCTATCTCAGAAAAAGCCCGTGTAGTCGTCCTGTTCAAGTATGTTTTAAAACGATTTAGACCATGCACGTCTGACGTTACATGTAACGTATCCGCAAGAGTATTATAATCATTATCCACAATGCATTGTGCTCCTATATTATTGTTTACGTATTTTTGATTCGCTGCTAAACTGTAAAATATCTGCGTTAAAAGATTGACAACAATATGTTCTGATGGGTGTAAATGCTCCAGCATGAAAAACAAGATCGATGGAAATGGTTCAAACAGCTTTACGTCCACAGCCGACATTTTGCCTGACAGAGAAAATGGCGCATTGGCCGTCCTCGGTGCGCAATCAGGGGCGGCGGAATCTAAAAATATTTGGGGAGGCACTGCAATAAATAGGTTCTAATAATGCGTGATAAGGCAACAACAAAATACAATATATATATGCGGCAATGGCATACGAATGTTTTGCGTTGAAATGCGTTGAATTTTTTTAGAGAAGAGACAATAAGTTCAATTTGTAAAAGTCATAGATATAGAATTTTTAGTCGTTTATGATTAATACAAACTAATATTTTGTGGGGGGGCCAGGCCCCCCCAAATATTAGTGGGGGGCCAGTGCCCCCCCGGCCCCCCGGTTCCGCCGCCCCTGCAATGCATTGTGGAAACACGTAAAGCCTTCTTTCTTCCACCCCACCCAAGACCTTTTAGGCCAGCAACGTAGGCTTTACATTTGTTTTAGGAACTATAAATAAGCACTAAATCATATATAAACATTAAATCATAAATATGGTCAGTAATGGTCCATCAAGCACTCCCGGTAAAGACGTTTACCGAATTCATACTCTGGATTATAGTACTTGGTAGTCTTCCACCACGTTTCTATTTGATATGCCTTCAGCGCTTCGTAGAACTTTTTCCAGTAGACCAAGGACACCTCTCTAACGCTCGTGATTGGCTTATCGTAACTCCTTGCTTCGTCCCGACTTGGGCGGCATTTCTCTTTCCACGGCTTGGCCGGAGGGCAACAGGCGAAATGGAAGGCTTTCATTGGATGATGGATAATTCTTCGTACATTGTAAGCAAATGGCAGTGGTTTCCATTTTCCTTTATCGGCATAGTAATGCCACAAAAGGACCTGATCGTTTGGGCAACTATCTTTGGAGATCGTCTCCCACATATTCATTATAGCATCATAATCCTGAGAATCTGGTCTGAAGACTAATAGGCCCGCATTGAAGCATGGGTCTACGATACCTGGTCTTGCGCAATAACTTGCCGCTAAATCAGCTCCCACTTCGAAAAGTTCATCGATGTTACTCAAAAGCATATAATCAGGATCAGCGTAGATTATCTTAGAGTACTCAGTATAATTCCACGCGTGGAATCTCGTGTGAGTTCCAAGTATCCCTCTACTAGAGGGCATGTGACCTAATCTTTGTTCCATCCAACGACAGTCCATTGCGATAACAACTTTCACATTCCATCCCACCTTGGCCAAAGCTTCGACTCCAGACTGGCCCACCTCGTCCGACACCAGCGCAATCATATTTCTAACACAAGAAAGCGTTCTGATGGAATGACCCAGCACTACAGCTGGAACAACATATTCATCATTTACCAGCGCTGTCAGCCAGGTGTAATCTTTGTCAACGAGTCCTTTGGTCTGGCAAATTTTTTCCATATATTGTACCTGCAGTTTATGGTAATCCCATTCTATTTGTGCAAGCACAACTGTATTGTGGTCTCTTCTTTCCTGGTCATTTGCAACCGCATTGATAATAAGAGTAGCGTAATTAATGGTGTAGCTAACATACCTACCCTTGAAGATTATTAAAAGAACTGCGACAACAAACACCACTTGACAAGCAGTTAGTGTTTGTTTATCGAATACAGTTTTTCTCGCCATTCTGTTGACAAAAGAATTAAACTTCATGAGCAACGATGAATCCTTTGACCCTTACTTTCTAAAACAAATTCATGCAACTGATTTTGAGGTCGCCAGTTTGGATAATACTCCTGCAAGTGTTCAGGGCCCAGTTGTTCAAAGCCTGATTAGTTTTAATCCTGGGTTAACTCCATAGGTTTTATTAAGAGTTAACCCAGTAT
>WUAP02123727.1:0-15532 GCA_015163945.2 Stichodactyla helianthus | reverse complement strand
ACAAATCTCTGTATTTTTGACTCAGTTCATTACGTAATGAACTGAGTCAAAAATACAGAGATTTGTATGGGGACATTATATATTCAGGTGGAAATATCTCAGGTCCTATTCAATCGATTCTCATCAAATTTGGTGTGTTAACATCTTTTTTGATAGTCTATCGAACCTGGAATCTGAAAACTGTTAAAGCGCAATTTTTTTTTTTTGTGACGTCACACTTGAGTACTCTATTATGTATAAACAGTACATTTACATATATAACGCACATTTTATTTGAGTCTATTTTCTTTCATATAAATAATTATCATTTAGTTTCAGTTGCAAATTAATGAAAAATAAAGAGGGAAAAATCTGATCAAAAAACACTTGTTCTGGAATAGGCTATCTCTAAGGGCTTTGGTGTGGGTGGGCTTGGGGTTATATGAGGTGGGAACTAGATCTGAAAGCCTTCTTGTGTGAAATCTCCTCAGACTAAAGTTATGCCTTTATGGTCATAAAATTGATAGATGGATTATTTTATGAGCAGTAGCTTATTTGTCTGTGATGTTTGCCTTTCATGGACAACAGTTTTGATAATTTGACTATAAAGTGAATAGACTGTTCCCTTATTTACATCATCATTTACCAGCCAAACATATATTCCATAGCCTTTGACATAATGGTGTCACTCTTTTGTGGAGTTTTGCCATCCAAGGGCTCAACCTGTTAATGTACAAACAAGTTGTATTGCTTCAATTATGCAGATTGATATCAGTAGCAAAAGAATTGAATGAAATTCTGAAAGATTCTACATAGCACAACACTAGATAATAGCAGTGCAAGTTTTAAATGTGGATCTTAGGAACCACCTCCAAGCATTTTTTGTGGGCTCCATTTATTTTCATAGCTCTAGTCAACATAATGTGACTGAGTCTTTAGACACCTCAAATTTGAATAAAGCATTTTCTATACATATTGAGAGAATGTGTCAAAGAAAAAGCCACAAGTGTGCTGAACATAATTCCTAATACTAGCTGAGTGGAAATACATTTTCTAACCAATCACTATCCATATGATTTTTTGTGGCCGGCCCTATGTTCAAGCACTTTCTTCTACCCGATGTATTTTGAGTCCTAGAAAAGTCCAAAACTATTAAAATGAGTGATATTTCATCTGTGAATTATCTGAAAAACATGTGAGAAATGATTTTGAAAACAAAGAGTGAGGGCCAGGGTTTTGTCCAACAATGCTTTGTACAGCTAATTGTTCACTAAGCTGGTAGAGTATAGTCACTTTTTTACATCAGCTCTGGTTAGCACAGGACTGTGTTACTTCAGCATGATATCATTAGTAGAGGAAAACAACTCGAAGGAATGTTAAGGGGCTAGTGAGTACTGTACCTGATGTGAGCTGCTTGCTGCTTGATATGCAGCAGTCAAAGGTCGTATAGGTGCCTTGGATGGTGTTTTACTTAACACTGATTTCATTGAGATATCTGTGATGGTCATGTCATTTCCATCTGTAATATTCTCTTTACCACTGCATTCCATTAAACTTGTTTCAATGCAAGGAATGACTGCAATCATTAGATTACCACCAAAGACTTTTCCATGTTTGCTTAGGGCCTAAAATGTAAATAATGTTAATCCCTGGGATCAAGAAGTTCTTCATTGATTTCAAAGACACTGTGTTACCTTTTTGGCTTGTAATTTTGACTGATACTGGATGTGCATCCAATTTTTATTTGTCATAACCTATTAAGGTACAAATTGTACATCCTTTAGTATGTTGATACACAATAATAATGGAGGTTTGCTCATCAAAAGATGAACAGATTCTAATTTTACCATAAGAACAACAAAGTAATTTGATGTTACCATTTATACCTCTTTTCTTATTATGTTTCCATATTGTGAGAATTGCTGAAGAATGTAGGATGATGCAGGAGGTGGAAAACTAATAAAAAATAATCAACATTTAAAAATGTCTGGATGCAACTCTTGGCTTATGATATAAAAATTAAAACTCATTGACCATGATAAATTAACTGACATAACATTGTGAAAGAAAAACAGAAAATCAATTCATTTCACATACCCAAAAACAGTTACCCAGCATTCATTAAGAATATCACCACTTGACAAACTTTCACTGAAATATAGGAAAAGCATTGGATAAGCTATATAGCTATTTAAAAAATGGTTGATGGGGCCAACAGCAAATGGCAATCAGTGATTGGTGATTACATGGACTGATTACTGAAAGGAACTGTGGAGCAATAAGAATTTCTTCATATTCATTTCTAAAACCCTATATAATGCCTGCTAAAGATTTTCACTGAATAGTACAGGCATTTTTAGGTATTTAAGCAATGAATACAAAAACTTCTTATTGCTCCACAGTTCCTTTCAGTTGTGCAATCACCAATCACTGATCACCATTTGCCGTTCACCCTATCAACCTTTTTGAAACAGTTATATACAAAAAGAGTACACTGACAAGGCAAGATTTCTTTGAAACATCTTGATACAAATAATATGACTCCACTACATTTACATACCCTTGTGTGTAAAATGGATCAACCTGTGCTGGAGATGGAGGAGTGTTTATAGGACTGGGACAAGCAAATGTTGTAGAACCAAATGTGACTTCCCTGGGAGTACCAATGCTTGGTGTGTGTTGTACACTTCTACTTCCAGGTGAAAACATGCTTGTACAATCCATCTAAGAGTGAATGATAAGGTATTAAGTTACCTAAATCACATATCTATGTATTTTGACTTAATTCATATCATTAATGATTCACTTTGGAGGTATGAAATCACTCAATGTAAATGCAAAAGAAAACATAATCCTATGAAAACTTTTAAAAAACCTGAGTTCTATCTGATGTTCTTTCTGTTGGTGAAGGTGCAGCATATTTTGAATCATACAGACTTTCAACAGGTGGAGCACCAATAGACTCTTTGGGTGTCCGACTGATTATTGGGGTGGCCCTATCAATAATAAAGACATCACATTCAGTTATTATATAGCAAGCCAGTCTGGATGAAAATAGAATAATTTGATTTGTTCCTGAGAGCTCCAGATTTTTTCATATGGACCTGTCTGTAGTTACAATATGCTTTCAATAACAAACTAGTTATTGATCAAGCTGGACAGTCCATATGGGAAGATATTACCAGTAGTCTTGTTCTTTTTTCATGTATATGGATGTTACCCTATGGGCTCACTCTGTACAAACATGAAAAAACAACTCAACCAATATCTCCCAAGCTGGACCTCAGACATTAGAAACATAATTAATAAATGATTATGAATTATTCTCCGAAAGATCTGAATAGCTTCCTTTGGATATTTTGGTTGTGTAATTGCACACAGTAAGATCTGAATGAAGGTTCTGTGAAAACAAAAACACATTTCATTGTTTTAAAGATCCTCAATCCTGATCGTATCACAAAAATATCCAAAATGAGTTATTTCAATTTGAATTCAATTTGAAAATTCAAAAGGGAAATTTTCTCTCGGCCTTCTTCCAGGAATGCCTGCTACGCAGGCTACTAATTGTGCCTTTAAAGACTACACTGTAGCTGATGTTTAATCTATGAGCTGTTAGATAGATGAACACAGTTTTATGAAAACCAAGGTGTTTTAACAGTTTCTCTATTCTGAATATTCCACCCCTACCCCAAATCCTCTGTAAAGGACTTATCATCAATTAGTTTACTTCAATTTTACTATGACAACTTTCTTTTGCTACCTTCCCATACTACTTCCCTTTTCAGGTGCAAAAACAAGAAGATGACCCTCTTTCTATTTAATTACTGAGAGGTCCTTCACTACTGAGTTTAGAGAGACTGGCTATGATGGTTATGGTTACCTAAGAGAGCTGTAGTGATGCTTCTCTCTTACAGATAACTGATGGGAAGGACTTGCAAAACTAGACCCTAAACTTCTTGGAGGTGACTTTGGGTTTCTGCTATATGGACTTTTTTGAAATGATCCAATGGGAGATGACCAATTCTTGGACATAGGCTGTAAAATAGGTATGTTTCCATTAAACCATACAGTAAGTAATATACATATTTAGATTAATTTATCTCCTGATTAATTGATTGGAGATTCATTTAGTGATGAATCATTCCACCTATCATATACTAACCAATCCTGGCTGTGTGTTATTACTGCCCAGTAAATATCCAGGAAGGTAGCTTGTTGTGGGGCTAGTGGAATCTCCAAAACCTCATAGATCAAAAACAACAACAAAATTAAATCTGACTTCTTTGAAAAAGTAACTAGTTTTAACTCAATAATTGATTAAGATTTTCATACTTATATCCATGTCCTTAGAGAAAATTTGCGAGCCAATAAAATTACATGTACAGTAGGTTTGAAGAGACTGATCTGAGGGTGAACTGATCAAAAATGTGTGTTAAATTCCTAAACCAATCACGTGTAAGAATCGAACAAAAAAACACCAAATAAGGAAGTGAGTAATTGTGAGTCAGCGGTATCTGCTATTTGGTGAGAGTAACATGTTTAGCCATTTGTATCCAGATGGCTTTACAGTATTACATCTTAATACATCTAAATAATCTGAGATAAAAACTACAAAATATCTTCCGTATCTGAAATATGAAATGGCGTTTACAAATCGCGCATCACAAAGTTTCTTAACACACGCTCGACTTTGGTATTTGGTGGACGCGCGAGACCAAGTATGTGGTCGTCTTGCTTGCTGCATTGGACAAGTACTTCAAGGAAAAACGAAGCCAATTTATCATCATGCGATCGACGTAGGGGACTATGTGGTAGTCGTAAACACCAAAGATATTGTTCTTTCAGGATCAAAATGGAATAATAAGCTTTATCGCCATCACACAGGATACCCAGGAGGACTGAAGGAGATCAAAGCAAGGGATTTGCATAAGAGAGATACCACACGTGTACTATGGAGAGCTGTTTATGGAATGCTACCGAAGAACAATCTGAGACCATCATGGATGAAGAGATTGTACTTGTTCGAGGATGAAAATCATCCTTATGCTGAAAACATATTTTCCAAATTGGAAGCTCCAGCAGCAATTCCCAAGAGGCTTCATGAATATAGTCCTGAACATGTAGCTTATTATCCTAAGCTTTTTTAATTAATTTTTGATATTTTGTCTCAGACCAGTTTTCATACGACTGGAAAGCTATTGGTACTGACATCCAACTTGTACATGGCATGATATTGCACTTATATTAAAACGGATTGCTTTTATTTTCATGTGAATCCTCTGATCACAATTCATGCAGTTTTGGTAAGACATGGTGTGACAATGTTTATTCCATACGGTTTACAACTAATAGGAAATCCACTCTAATTCTCTAATTCTCAGTTGGGTGGTTAATACAAGTCATGATCCTCATATTATTATCTAAATTATCTAGATTTATTACATGGCAAGGGATTTGTGTGCTCTTATTGGCCAATTTCAGGGGCAGATCCAGTGTAGGAGTGCACCCCCTGAGATAAGCAATTTACAGTCAATTATGGCTTTATTATCTATTTTTGGTGCTTGAGTCCTGAACATAAATGGTGCACCCCTCCCTAAAAAAATTCCTGGATTGGCCCCTGCATTTGTGGTCCATAACAGCATAGACCACCTACCTTGTACCTTATTTTTGTGTTTGCCCTGCCATATAATTGTAACCTTTGTTTACTTCTCTTTGATCAGCTAAAGACTTTCCAGTGATTAACATAATTTCTTAGGGGTTTCCAAGCCAATGTAAACTCTTGACACTTTGGCACTCACCCAACTACTCCAGCACATGCACATGTAACCTGTGTTTCAGGCCCAGGGGAGAGGGGAGGGGAGAGGAGGGGGGCCTGACTCCAATGCTATTTCAAACTCATCCCGCCCCTTTCAGCATTGATAACATGCCTCCTCAATATTAGCCAATTAGATTTCTTCCAGTTTGGAAGATTGACATATCCAGCTATCACATCTTGAAGCGAAGTCAGTGTTGTTGTTAGAAAACGAGAAATGGTGATAACACCTCCGTGCCAATATTCAACTCTATGCAGTTTCATTTTCACAACATCAAGTATTACCCTTCATTGTTTAAATATTTGGATGTAAAGTCTGCTATACGTTTTTTAATTTAATACAGCCTTTGAGACAGCTTCAAAGCATTGACAAGTAAACATTTTTTAATAATAAATTTAATGTATCAAGGTCTAAGTGCACTCGCGTCTCTCTAGATAAATTTTGTGTTTCTAAAATGTTTATGATAATTATTCATCTTCTACCAGCACTTCAGCATTTTTATGTCAACATCTCAAACAAGTTCTCCTATTCTGAGAACCACTGTTCAGCACTACTGAAATAATTTCCCTTGAAAAGGTTGGTCAACGTCACCTTCATTGATCGCATTGAGAGACGTGACCTTTAGACCTCTCTCATTTTGTCGGCTTACTCATTGTTTTCTTATGCAGATTTTGGGGAATTAATGTAGAGCAGCACTCAAAGCTCTCTAAAACTTGTACTTCGAAACTGTACTAGTATGATTGTGAGTAAAATACATAAAAGAAATATATTACGTAAATACTTTGGCTAGTAATTAAGATTAAAGATATAAAAGATAAAAGTTGATAAAGTGTTAGATTTGTAATTTGACTTCAGGGAAATCCCTATCGTTCTTTAATATCCAATCAGAGGCACGTCCAGAATATGGACGCACAACATGAGTTTGGAATAGCATTGGAGTCAGGCCCGCATCTTCCTCCTCTTCCCTCCCCTCCCCTCTCCCCTGGGCCTGAAACTCGGGTTAATGCACATGGCTCTGTTCTTAAATACACAGCACCCACTCCCTTGGGAAACATTCCCATATCAAAGACTTGTTTATTCCTTGGGGCCCTGTTACTTAAGAAAAATCTTAATAGCCTCACTTGCTTGATCCATACTATAAGTGATGGATCCTTGTTCATTTCATTTCTTTATGGCTTGCTCACTACACATGCTTGGGTCAAAAGGCAGTGGAAAACACAGTCCATATCTAATGGTACAGCCCTCGCAATTCATTAATAAGAGGTATGCACGCAGCTTGGTTTAATCAGCAACAAACAAAAGGCATCAAGAAAAATCACAGTGTATTGTAACCAGTTCATAAAGGTTCTTCATTTCCATGTTGTTTGAAATCTCTCAAGAGAATAATGGCATCATCTCTAAGCTGGTGCCTTTGTTCTACACTATATCTTGTATCTGCAAATGGTTAGATCTTAATTGTTGCTTCAATGTACCATGTAAATGGCAGTCCTGTCAAATGTTAAACGAGGTGGGCCACATTTATCAGTGTTTAGCCACAACTGTCAGGTGTCACCCTCTCTAAATAAAGTGAAATTATTTATTTGGGTGGAAAATCTAACCAAGGGTCATTTGAATTCCTTGTTTGGGTTTACTAAGGTGTAAAGAGGTGGAAGATACATGTATACAGATGCTAAAAAGGATGATATGAAACATTTGTATAATAGAAGTGTGAAAAAATACAAGGGAAATTTATGCATGTATTTCACCAGGTTTACTAAACTAGTGATCAGTATCTGCATATGCACCATATGATTTTAATGGGTACTCAAAATTTACTCATTGTGGCCAAAAATTTACAGTATTTTCTTAACCATCATTTTCAGTAGTACAATCCAGCCTCTTTGTACTGACATGTTTAATGTGGGCATTCCATTGGGCCTGCTCTGCAGTGTCTAAGAGAGGCTCACTGCAAATAAAGTCTTTTGTAAAGGTATTAGTTTTGAACCTCAAATATTAGATTTTTGAAGAAAAAGGACTTATTCATTATCTAGGATCTTCAAATGTTCCACTGGCCATGTCTGTCATCTTTGGAAACTTGGCTTTCTTCTTGTCAAGCTCCTCTTGAGTCCATAATAAAAGCTTAAGGATATTTGCGAGTTTTGGTTGCGTTTTTCTGTACTCTGCTTCAAGTATTGCTGCATTCAGTTCACTTGCAACTTTCTGCCTTTGAGAAGGATGAAGGAGTTCACCAAAAGGCGAGTCTTCTGGGTTTTCAAAGGCAAGCAGTGCCATTGTTTGTTCAAGTTCTTCAAGAAAATTACTTGATTCCTGACCTTGCTCAGCAAGCTGATTTTGAGCGAATTCAACTGCCGATACGATATCCTTTTCTCGAATCAGTTCAATTAACCGTTGCTGCTGTAAATGAAAATGTAAAAGCTGATTTGTATCAAGTATCTCAGGGTTCAACTTGTTAGTTAGAGAGACCGCTTCTTCCATGTCTCCTCGTTGAATGGCTTCTCTGATCTTGATTCTATTATCCAAACTATCTAGAGGAATGGACGGTTGTGTTCCTGATTCAATTCTGAACTTTTCTGCTGCTTCTTTATAGCCTTCAGTCACCAAGTAGTCCATGATCAAGCGATTCATCTCGGCCCTCGGGAATCTAATTTTCCCAAGTCTTTCCATCCATTCTTCTCGATTCACTTCCTCAGCTTTGTCTGGAAAGCTCATTTTCACAATGAATGAGGAAAAAAGGGATGCCAGCTTTCAATCTGAACTGGAAAAACTTAAAATAGACGAATATTGTTGGCTGCTTTAAAAATAAAGAAAGCACTATTAATTATAACCTGTTTAACTGCGCATGCTCATCTCCCAGTCCCATACACTCTCATTTGGCCGATAGGGAACTGGGTAACCCTCGCATTATATCGAGGCTTGAGCACGTCGATCCTTCTTTCTCTCCATCTTTCTTGCTTGTTCGGTAAGTGTAGTTAGAATCTGCGAATTTTCTTGGTTATTTTAGGTCATCGCTACTTGTAAAAGCTACCAACTATTGTTCTAAGTCCTTCTTATCCTTTCTGTCTGTTTATGTTTCAACATATAAAGCTTTGATAGCCTCAAAATACATTTTGATTTAAAGGATTCCATTCGATCAAATACTGTCCGTCATAAGTTTTAAATATTCATTGTGCATATTCATTCACTTGAGAATTAAAGCTGATTATAAATCTCTTGCACAACTAATCAACATGCTTATATATTGCACAAGTAGAAACCACTAGCATGCTATCACGAATCCTGAAATCTGATTGGCTGACATACTATTGACTGATAGCAAAAAAGCTGGCATTTTATGCTAAAAAAAATATTAAAATCAACAAATATTGATACAAATTCAGAAGTAGTGGGTTTCTACTAAAACAATTAGACTACTTGTTCTCATTTTCTGAGTCGAATGGTCAACTCAGTGCTAGATGTGCCTGGTTGACATCTATTGATTCATAGAAAACTTGAACTCATAGTCTAATTTTTAAATGGCTGTTATTACAATTAAACCTGCAATGAGATGATCTTTTGTTTTAAGAATCATTCAAGTGATGCTATTGGGTCAATACAATGCATATGGCTCATTTGCATCTCATCTGCATGTATCAGTAATAAGAGCTATTCAATTGTTCATTTTGTTCACTTAACAATGTTTAGCTACACCTCATAGATTCACATATGTAGTCATTGCCACACTGAATAGTTGTGTATTCAAAAGGATAATTTTCTGTATTTCATGAATATGCAGGTATGGGAGCCTACAAATTCCTTGAAGAGTTGTACAAGAAAAAGCAGTCTGATCTGCTCAGATTCTTATTTAGAATCAGATGTTGGCAGTATCGTCAGTTGAGTGCAATTCACCGGGCATCAAGACCCACACGTCCAGATAAGGCCCGTCGTCTTGGTTACAAGGCTAAACAAGGTTATGTTGTCTACCGTGTGCGTGTACGACGTGGTGGCCGCAAAAGACCAGTTCCCAAGGGAGCTACCTACGGCAAACCAAATAACCAGGGTGTCAACCAGCTTAAGTTCCAGAGGAGTTTGAGATCTGTTGCTGAGGTAGATATATCAAGATGTGATAATTATTTATTGATGTATATAACTGTTTATTATTATTATTATTATTATTATTATTATTGATAATTTATTTTTGAAAGTACACATAGGAGAAAAGCAAAGTGAAAATTGGCCAATTTTTTGGTTTTCATGATTTACCTTGTTTTCTGACCTCATTAACTATTCATAAATTTGAGAAGTACTGTATTGGGTCCTAAAGGGGTAAGGTTGAGAATATTCATTTATCAGCAATCAGTGGCCTTTCTTACCAAGCACATATATGTTTAAGTGAGTGACTTGAGATATTTTTTAACACTAGGAGCGTGCAGGCCGTTATTGTGGTGGGCTCAGAGTACTCAACTCCTACTGGGTGGGTCAGGATTCAGTATACAAGTACTTTGAAGTGATCATGGTGGACCCTTTCCATAAAGCTATACGTCGTGATGCTCGCATTAATTGGATCTGTAGACCAGTCCACAAGCATAGAGAACTGCGTGGACTGACTGCTGCAGGCCGCAAGAACCGTGGCATGCGCAAGGGTCATGGATATAACAAGGTCATTGGTAGTTCAAGGCGTGCCAACTGGAAGAAGCACAATAGTCTGTCATTGAGACGTTATCGTTAATGATAACGTATAATAAAAACATACCAATTCATCATAATGTCTTTGAAGTCTTTATTTTTAAAAATTGACCTTTCAGCACTAGCTGTCATGTGGTATAAAATGGATTGGATTTTGTTACAGTCACCAAAATGTTCAGACATTGTTCTTGGATGGCTGTACAAATGCACTGACTTTTGGACAAAGAAGACTATGGAAATTAGTAGTGGTAAACCATTCTGAGCAAATCCATACCACATGATTGATGTTTTCATACCACAAGACCTTTTTTCCTAGCATCTAAATATGTTTTTTCCTTAAGATTCAACTAGACAAAACAAAATGGAGGCTTTTAAAACACCACCATGAAAAGACTTGGTTAAAATCCTTCAATTTAGAGCACCAAATTAATAATTCATGTGGTACAGATCTGCTGGGACAGGTTTACCACTCTACTGATTTCCATTGTATAATATTTTTAAAAGTAGCACAAGTACACAATATTGCTTTATACGGTATGATTTGAGGAGAAAAAGGGCAAAGAATGTGGTGAAAAATGATCTTTGATCATTTGCAATAATCTCTCAATTATAGAAGAGGAAAGAATGTTTCTGTATAAAAATTTTGTTGGTTAACAAATGTTGAAGTAGGGTCCCCTGAAATAGAGTGCTCTTAAAAAAATGCTGCACATTGCTTGCAAAAATTCTGTTGCAGTTTTGTTGACGTGATGAATTCATACAGGAGCTTCCAGAGCAGTTTCAGGTTCAACCAAGTTAGGCAACAGTGATTTTGAAACTCTTCTTTTGCATTGTTACAGTAAAACAACGGTGATGGTGTAAGACCACATGAAATATGCCTATTATTGTTTCATTCTACGATTGGCCCTTTAGAACAACACAATAATAGGGATATTTCATGGGGTCCTACACCAAGAAACTAGGTCTAATGTTTGTTTATTAGTTTTTACTAATTCAGTTCATCCCTGTTTTTTTTTTGAGGGAGGGCGCACCATTTATGTTCAGGACTCGAGCACCAAATCGCTCATCTGGTGGGGGTAGGGGGAATCCGCCCCTGCTATCAGACTAATAACTATTTCACGGGTTACGTGCCTTCACTAGCGGTTATTGTTAAAATCTCTACCCAACCTAGGTTAATGCCTTAGTGCAAAACGGCCTGAATAGAAATATTACATTTTTGGAATGACTTCCGTTAGTTTAAATTGTGGTTGCTTATAAATACGATTGTCTCGATATTAGACCACCTCGCATAAATAGAACGCATGCGCATCCGGCTCCTGAACGCATTAAATATAGTTGGAAGGTATATTGCTTTGTTTGAAGCGTATGTTCATTTTCCCAACCATGTTAGTGGGTTTTACGAATTGGACGACAATATAGTTTCAAAGTGAGGTGCGTTAATAGTGAGACAGCATATTCACGATAGCTATTGTGAATATAGACAATTGGACAGCTCTTTTTAGAAAGTGAATATCAATCAACCAGAATGTTATAATGTCTGTCATCCTCTGCGATAAGCGTTACAGTGGGAGTTAATGGAGGAACGTCTTCTAAGTATGGGTAGTTGGCAATAAAATCTTGGTTATTGACTTGTGATGGACGAAAAACTTGAATAACCACACCCAGTGCGTAGCCGAGTAGGCACATCTCCACCTAGTGAAAGACAAACCGGAAATATTAAAATCAAAGAACGAATTATTTGTTGTTCATATCACAGGATCATGTGGGTAATCAGCGAGTCTTCCTTATCGCTGGATTAATTTAGTAAGATTTTTCACGGTATTAGTACCTGCTCAAGCCCACCACTGTCTCCAACATGATTGATATGGTGTCGTAACAATTGCTGTGGGTCCGTAGACGAATCACGTGCAAACAAAAGCCAAGCGAGAGAAGGTACATTTTTTCCTTGTTTCATATCTTGGTACATCTTTACAGCGTGGTACAACATGACAATTTTCACAGCTTCCAGGAGCCTAAAATCATTGTTTCCTGTCTCTTCGTTAAATAACGAAAGTAAATAGTCTGTCTTGGCCTGCTTCGTAGGCAATTCTTCACATTTTTGGACCTATAACAAGAATAATCACATCATCGATCGTCATCATTGAGCACCACCCTATTGTTTGACAGTCATTAAATATCAATATAGGATCTTGGTTTTATTTTAAAACTCTATCAGGTGTTAGCTTTAACTTCAGTTTAGTTCTTAATCTCGATGAATACAAACCTTATCAACATAAAAAACAAGGATTTCTTCTAGGGTTGATATAACGTTGGATTTTTCGACTTCTAGTCTTCCAGCGAAACTCCACTCGTGCAGATCCCTTCGCATAAAAGTGTTAAGCTTCCTTATTACCTTCAATAAGGAAAAGAACCAGATTAATAACACTTCAATCAAAAAACATAGATCCGAGGAGATATCTGTAACAAATAATGAAAATTAAAGAAAAACTTTATAGTTTATTGCACTAAAATAATAGCAAATGGCTTTAAGATACTGAGTCATAGCGAGACGTGAGGAAAGATGATGCATAAAATGCGAGTTCGGACGGACATTTATCCTACCTGACATGGATCATCTGTTGGAAACCTATCCAACACAGGGATCCCATTGACGAGGGCTTGAAATAAAGCAGCTCTAACAGCACAGTAATTATCACCACGAATCTGGCGCAACTGATGACAGCTAACATGATTTGGAATAGTAGCGTATCCCTGCAAAAACAAAATAAACAAACATTAAGGTGGACGTAAGGTAACTATTAGTCAAACGTGATGATAATACTGTGCATCGCCGGGCAACTCGAGATGAAGTCATAGCGCATGCACTTTTTTCGTTCTTGGGCAGGATCTACTTATTGGCAATCTCGTCCCCATAGCCCGGGTTTTTTCTGGTCAGCACCTTAGTTTCTCGGACGTTTTGGTTCTTCGTCTTGGATAAAAGGTTGGTGTATACTTTTAAACTTCGTTTAAACGAATCTATAATGCTGATCCAATATCTTTCAACACTATTCGCGGTGTGTGAGAAACAGTTAGACCGCCAAAGGTACATATGATTCACTATATGGTTTGTCTTTGACTTCAATAATACTGTGGTTATAAATACCTCTCTGATAGCCTTTGCCTTTGGAGTGTTGCCTTTCCATTCCTTTGATGCATATGTATCTATGGCATATGGTTCACTTATGGATGGAAGAGGTTTATATACCATGTCATCACTAGCTACAAGCCTGCAGTGAAAGATTTCATCATCACTCTCGTAATCACCATCGTAACTTACATTCTCTGGACTGCTATGATGTTCACAAGATGACATGTCTTTGGAATGATCACTGTGGGTAACACTCTCCTCTTCAGTGCTGGTATATCCCGTATCATTATAGCTAACAGCATCAAGAGTAGATATGTTAAGCTTCGTATCGCTATCGTCTGAGTGTGTATGATAACCGTAATGCGGAGAAACTGAACTTAAATGCCCTCCACACGTTTTGCAATTTTCATCCTCATCACAAAGTGATCCAAGACTGTACCAGCTTTTCGATGGAATAAATGACGTCCTGACAGAAATTGAAAGTCCACTTCTAAGAAGTTCACTATCTTCTGCATATTCACTTGCCAAGTTATTTACTACAGAAAACTTTTTCAGCTTATGTTGTGTCTTGCTTTGCTTTGCAGCCTCGTGTTCGGACCTACAACAACATTTTACTAAAGAGTCATTTTCTTTTAAAGTACTGTCTGAACTACATAAAGGAGAACTTTCTTGTTTTTTGCCATATATTGGCTGAATGTCACCAGAAAAGTCTGTTTGCACACAAACATCTGCAGCACACTTTCTTGCATGGAACTGTTTCGCACAATATCCTCCCTTCGTATTATCTTGACTTTGTTCCGAGGCAAATTTACCAAAGTGATGATCTTGATCATTTTGTTCATCAGAATCAGTTTGAGGATCGTCCGTACCGTCACTACTGCTGCTGCTGCTGTCACAGCTCCACATATATCTAGAAGGTGTTCTGTGTTCAGGGATACTATGACAGGGAAAATTACATTTATGAGACCATAACCTCAATGTAAAATCATCTCTTCTTGGAATCTGAATTGGAACCTGGTTTTTCTTGTGTTCTCTTTGAGAAATTTCCTTGTCTTTGCTTGCAATTGCTTTGTTATTGTTGTTCAGTTTACTATCTTCTGGATTACTATCTGTATTAACTCCTTTGTCCACTTTGACTAGCTTTGATTCAATCACATCAGATAAACACTTTTCCATGACAAAATCTGTACTGCTATCAGAAGACGGTAGCAAACTAGGCAGTGTCGAATCTTGCCGGTCATCCCAAGTACCACTTTGCTCCAATATAAAAGGGTTTTTATAATCTTTGATAGGACTGAGCCTTTGACTATGTAATTTCCTTCTTGGGGAATTCAAGCTATCCTTTGAACCTTTAGGATTTGATTTATTAATACAGGAAATTATCTGACCAAGAAATCTAGGACTGGCATTAATGTTTTCGGGCTTCTTTTGGTGATTTCCAGTAGAAGTTTCTACGTGGGAGTTTTCAAAGTTTGTAGGGCTTTGAGAAGTCCTCGTTTTTGTTGAAGAAGACCAATGTTTTCGTGACCAGTGATTAAAAGGACCCTGGAAAATAAAAAATACATGTATGAAAATACAAGTAATAATGGATGCATTTATCATCTTGTTCTGGCTGTTGTCTGCCTGCTTGCCACTGTTTTCTGCCATCATACTTTAAAATCAGGAAAGCTTGTCTTCAGATGACGTGATTTGTATTGGCATGGCTTTCACAGTATAGTAAAAAAAATTAAAAATTATATATATATATATATATATATATAAAGAATGAAAGAATAATTATATATATATATAAGTGAAATAAAGAGAAAGCCAAGACGATCAACTTGTAACTTAGATACTGTTTAATTGGACCTATATATATATATATATATATATATATATATATACTGCGATTTGCAAAAACTTTGACCTTCTTGGCAAAAACTAAACATATATAAAATTGGGTAAGAAATTA
>WUAP02123716.1:0-15532 GCA_015163945.2 Stichodactyla helianthus | reverse complement strand
GGAGTTTTATATCTGATATAGAATCGTCTTCATTTGCATAAACTTTAACTTGGATTTTCTCTGCCAAATTTAGTTCAATCCTCAAAAATTCAGTAGAAAATGAGAACACACCTAGACGTTTTTTAAGCCATCTAAAAAACGCGCAGCAAGTGTTTTATCAACTATCAAAAACCCTCGCCTACGCCTCGGGTTTTTATATTTGATAAAACACTGCTGCTCGTTTTTTAAATACTACCTAACCAATGGAAACGCTTGTAAGAGATGAAGGATAAGTCCAAACTTGACGTCATCTCAGCTAATTTTAATTATTCATTAAAGCTACTTGAATATGACCATCACGGATAGTTTAGTTCAGATGAAGAGGGAAGAGAAGAAGAGGAGAGAGAGAAGGTAGAAACCACGTTGTAAACCTCAGAAAGAAGACCACCGAAGTAAATAAAACGCTTTAAGAGCAACAAGTTGGTCGTGGTTCGCTGTCCGAGCTAAAAACCATCTGTGCGGGAGGAAGTATTACTCCCCCACTTCCCTTAGTCTACCTCCTTCGTGACAATTGTAAACTGCATTGCATCTAGGCCTTATTATGATTATAACGAACATCTTCTATTGTTCTAACTGGAGACAACATTTTCTCAGGAATACACCAGCATTCCAACTAATGACTGTAAGCTTTCAGTAACCAAAGAGATCTCACCTACCCCGACTGATGACCATGGCTGCTCTAGTGGTTTACTTATTCATACAGATGTTAAACCACACAAGTGTTCGTATTGCAACAAGACATTTTCTCAGCATGGTAACTTAAAGGCACACGAACGTATCCACACCGGTGTTAAGTCATACAGGTAGTCATTCTTAACAGAGAGAAACGTATTACCATGGTAACATTAAACGATATTAAACAACTCATAGATAAATAAGGAAAGCACAAAGAAATAATTGACAATGGAGGAGGAGACACCAGAGAAAAACCTGTACGCATGCGTGAATTTTACCACTGTTTACAAGAATTTAAGAGTTTCAGTGTAAAAATAAATGCTCATTTTCTCCGAGTATACAAAACATTTCGGTGGCATATACTTTTGTGGGACCAAGGTATGATATAAATGAAGGACATATGTAAGAATTAGCCTTAAGTTTTGGCATTTTTTTGAAGTCCAGTTGTAAAGTAAGTGTGAAAATAAAATTTGCATATTTTGGCAGTACGAAGACGTTTTTTGCTAATTTGCATACAGGCTACGAGCATGCGTAGATGTTTTTTTCTGGTGTCGGAGGAGGATGTATATCGATATCTGATACAAAATCCTCGCCTTCGACTCGTGTTGTAAATCTGATACAATACGGCTGTTCATGTTGGAAACACTTCTCACAAAGTCCTGGCGTTGTAGAGGTCAGGTTCACGTGTTTTATAGCTTTCGTCAAGCACAATTAAAATGTTTCGAATTTAATTTCTTATGGTGGCCAAAACCCTAGGGGCGCAGAAATATGAAAAGTTCTCTTTATTTTATTGAAAAATGAATTCGACAACGATAAGATGCAAACACACAATCCGTGAAACAGTACTGATGAATCAATAGGAAACAAGAAACATTCCACTTATTTTATACTATTTAGTACAAAATATATTGAATACTGTTAGAACTCAACTATAGACACACGACAAATAGACACACTCCACACACAAAACATTGAATTAGAATCTGCTAATCTCTGTTTGACTAATAACTATTTCCAGGGGGGTAATTACTAGGGGAGTCCATCTAGGTCTTGTATTCATTGTTTCATTTACTTGTTGAAACAAAATGATAACAGGAAATTTTTCTATAGTTCTTTGAAAATAAAAATTGTAGCAAGTAGCTTAGGCCCAGATCAAACGTCGAACTTCACATGACCCGAACCTAATAACATCAAAGAAGACCGCCTCATAATCCATTGTTTTCTTGGAGTTCGGCTGTTCCCACGGCTGGAGCTTTGTCGTCTGGCTCGTCAACAAGACCACGTAGGGCGGACAATGCAAGACCTAAACCATGCATGTATTGTGGAGGTTCTCACAAACCAGAGAGCTGTGAGAAGGTGACATCCCCTAGCGAACGCCTCACCTTGCTTCGTCGACAGAGAAGATGTTTCAACTGCGGCCTCGGGGCGAACCACATGACGAAGAACTATTATTCCCGAGAAAGGTGCTCGACCTGCGGAAGAAAACATCATGTGTCGATCTGCAAACCTGACTCCATGAGCGTAGATGAGCAATCTACGAATACAAATAAGGGCGCTAATCAGTCCGAAGAACGTTTGGCTCCAAAGAAAGTAAACTATATGAGTACGATATCGTGCTACTGAAACTAGTAGAGATTAACACCATGGCTCTGGTGGCTCCAATAATCTGCCCTCCAATGAAAGTTAAACTACCCTCACCATGCAATAATAATAATAATAAATAATAATAATATTTATTTATAAAGCGCAAATACAAATCTGTTCTAAGCGCTAATAACGAAAAAAGTTACGAATAACAACAATAAAAGACATTGATTACAATGAATAGGCTAATTTGAAGAGGTGAGTCTTAAGTGTAGATTTAAATGTGGCCAGACTTGATTCACTTCGAAGAGATATTGGTAAAGAGTTCCAAAGTTCAGGAGCAGCTACAGAGAAGGAGCGATGACCATATGATTTGAGATTGTAAGACTGTGATGATAGAAGAAATTGTGCTGAAGAACGAAGATTACGACGAGGTTTGTACTCTGAAATGAGTTCCTGGATATAAATAGGAGACAGTCCGTGAAGAGCTTTGAAGGTAAGTAGTAGGATTTTATATTTGATTCTAGATTCGATTGGTAGCCAGTGCAGATCAACAAGGATGGGTGTAATGTGATCATTTTTGCGGGAAAGAGTGATGATTCTAGCAGCAGCATTTTGTACAGTTTGAAGTTTATCAAGGAGTTTTTTCGGTAAACCAAAGAGCAGTGAGTTACAATTGTCAAGTTTTGAGGATATGAATGCGTGTACAAGAGTTTCAGTTGTTTTCAACGAGATGTATTTTCTAATTCTGGCAATGTTCCGTAGATGGTAAAAGGAAGACTTGTAGATATTATTGACATGACGAGCCATAGTTAGATGTGAATCAAAAATCACACCAATGTTCCGTGTTAAAGCCTGGTTCACACGAGCAACGCAAATGCAAACGCGGACGCAAGCAATGTTCACACGTGAAACGCAAATGTAAGCAAATTAAGATACGCATGCGCATTAATGCTTATTTACATTTAAAAAATGGTTGCAGCGATCGAATGCAAACGCAAGCAAATTTCCGTGTGAACTACATCAATGAAAATACAAACGCAAAAAGGAATGAAAACCTTTGCTTTTGCGTCTGCGTTTTCGCCGGTTCACACGTTACAAATGCAGACGCAAACGCAAACGCAAACGCAAGCGCAAGAAAATAAAAACTTTTCCATTCCTTGCGTTTGCGCTGCTGTAGTTTCACACGTAGTTTTGCTTGCGTTTGCATTTGCGTTTGCGTTTGCGTTTGCATTTGCGTTGCTCGTGTGAACCAGCTTGTGACAGTTACGGTCAAGTATGGATGACATGGGTGTTAACCTCTCACTACTGTGAGTCAAACGGGTTGGGTCACTAGTTTGAGCCCTGCGGATGTCACATGTGAGTAGAGTTTGTTAAATGTGTTGTTCTCTCTCTTGCCACGAGAGTTTTTCTCCGGGTTCTCCGGTTTTCCTACCTCCGTAAAAATTAACACGTGAACTGAAAGTTATGTGTGTGAGTGATAATGCCCCCAATTAGTGCAAATATTAGCGCTAGAACAACTAGGCACTTAATAAATAAATATTTGATATCTTTTGATTTTTTTTTTTTTTTTTTAATACGATACGGCTGCTACTAGTAATTTGATGTAGAGTAGAAATCTGATCACTAACTTGCCCTGTGGGCATGTGCACTCTGCCCAAAGTCTGTCCTTTTACATTTTCTCGACCAGTCCTCCCTTATTTGTAAACTGTAACTTTTGCCAAAAAATCTTTCTTGGAAGGGGCAGGAAAAACAAAAACAAAACAAAATATAACTTTTAGACCTTTTAATAAAAATCATACTTTCCTATGATTTATGGTTTGCCTGTGCGATTAAAACGTTTTTACAATAGCTTGGGCTACCTGTGGATAGCAAATGCGAAAACAAAACAACACGTGACTTTTTGGCGCGAGTTACGCGGGAAAAAAGAAAATAGAATCGCCATTTTGTAACACCACACAAGACTATAGGGTAATTTAACTAAGGGTCTCCAAAAATGTCGTTTCTGGAAAGTTTAAAAGAATTGTTTGGCACCGAAAATCTTTATGAAGTACTTTCCCTTCAGAAATCGGCGTCAGAGTCAGAAATCAAGCGAGCTTATCGCAAGCTTTCTCTCAAAGTTCACCCTGATCGTGCAGAAGAGGAAGACAGATCTACAGCTACCAAAAAATTTCAATGTTTGAGCAGAGTCTACGCGGTTTTGTCTGACAAGGAGAAGCGTGCTTTGTATGACGAAAGTGGAGAGGTTGACGATGAGGTGATACAACAAGAAAGAGACTGGGATGCGTATTGGAGACTTCTGTTCAAGAAAATTACTGTAGAAGATATCAAAGAATTTGAAGAAACCTATAAAGGATCAGATGAGGAACTAAATGATTTAAAATCAGCCTACATGGATTATGAAGGCAATATGGAGCAGATTATGGAGAATGTTCTTTGTTCTACCGCTGAAGATGAGGAGAGATTCAAAGATATTCTAGAAGATTTGATCAGGAAGAAAGAGTTACCAAAGTACAAGAATTTCACTAATGAATCCAAGACAAAGAAGACAGCGAGGAAGAAAAAGGTAACTTGGGAAAAGGCCGCTTCTCTGATTGCATCACTCTAATGTGAATATGAAAGCTATTTTAGCAATAAAATACAGTCTTAATACCTAGATAAATTATTATGTTGAAAACTTTATAGGATTATTACAGATTTTCTTCAATGCTTGAATGTAAGGGACGCATTCTCATCACTGATGTAATATACATGTAGACCTTTCTACTTTTGGGGTAATGATTTCCCATTTCAGATCATTTATGCACTAGTCAATGTAAACCACCTGCCTCCCCCCAACCCAGGTGTGACCAGGGGCTTGGAATTTATGCACCTATCCATGATTAGCCCCAGGGTAGGGGTAGGGGTAGGGGTGGGGGTGGGGGTGGGGGTGGGGGGCATGCAGGGGGAAGTGACATTTTTGGAGATGGAAAAGTCAATTTCCCAACCACCAAGATGCTAACAAGTGTCAAATTTCCCCTCCCTTCCCATCTTTCTTGTTCTTTCAAGTGTCAAATTCCCCTCCTCTGGGGTAAAATATATTTGTCAAATGCCCAACCCAAGGAACAAGATTGTATTTCCCCACCTTGAATTGACCCAAGTCAAGAGACTGGGGAGGTGAAAGACAGCACTTTCCTCTGCTGGAAGGGCTTCAAAAAGAAGTGAACAGTAGGTAAATATCCTTGCATGTACATGCACCTCAATGAAGAACCTTATTCCCAAGAGGAATAAAATGTGAAATCATCAGCAAAAAGTAATCGGGTCTATCAATGATAGGTCTACCTTACTGACTGCATGTCATAAATTCAATTCATTAGTATTCTTCCAATATTGTACTGCATGATTGGATTTGTATAGAGTATGATTTTGTTTACAAACAGGCTAAACAAGAAGCTGCAGAGGCAGAAGAGATGGCAATGGAACTTGGATTGCATGATAAATCAGACAATGGGTTACAGCAGCTGATACTTAAACGACAAAGTGATCGTGCCAGTGCAATGGAAGATATGTTAGCTGGACTTGAGGCCAAATATTGTAAGCCAAAGGCAACAAAAAAGTCAAAGGCTAAAGGAAAATCCTCAAAGTCAAATAAATAAATAAGCATTAGTAGTATACTAATATCAGCTAAATGATGCAAATCCAGAATTAAGTTTTCAAATGTGTGAAACAGTACTTCAAGTGCTTGTAACTCTTCTGATAATATTCTCAGTATTGATTCTTCATGGGGTCAGCTGTTGAATGACCCCCAAAAATTATATAGTTTGAGTGCAGCTTCTTGAAGTTATAAAGGTTTTTTCCTTGCCAAATGCTAATGCAGAGGATTCTATAATTTTCAGATTAAATGGCTGAATAAAAAAGTAGCTGGTCATACCAATGAGTGATAAGTTACACTTAATATTTACTTTCATTTTTGAATCATTTATATAATAGTTTATAATATTCATGAAATATTAATGAGGCCAAAACAATAGAAAATCATAAGTGTGGAGGAACTTGTATATCTCATACAGTATTGTCCTGATTTGAATTAATTTTAAAGCTGATTTTCTCCTAACACAATCTAGCTAACCTAGACATATCATAAGCAATATACAATATGCATGGCCATGCTGGATTTGATCTACAATCTCTTGCCTGTGGCTTGAGCTTGTATATCAAATACAGCAGGGTCATATAAAACTCCATTACTGGTACAGATAAATTGAATTTGGAATACATCATTTTACCCATAGCTCATATAGAAATTATTGCAAGTTGTTTTCACAGAGTTAACTCTGTGTTTTGAATTACAATGAACAACAAATAAACACATATTATCCCTTTTATGTTACAGTGATTAGCATATGGCATTGAAAAACCTTTATAACTTCAAGAAGCTGCACTCAAACTATTTAATTTTGTGGGTCATTCAACAGCTGACCCCATGTAGAATCAATACTGAGAATATTGTCAGAAAGGTTAAGCACTTTAAGCCTCCCAAAGCAGAATCAAATTTTGTACATTTTTTGTTGAGACTTGGTATTGCCAAGAATCTTATTAAGACAACTCAAGCATTGTAATTCAGGTCAAAGTCTGTCATGCATGCATATATTTTTTATAAGATATTGGTGTTTGTCTTACATAAAGTTTGGAATCTGCTGTTGTATTACCTATGTTGGAATTTGTTAATTATGTGGAATTATTATAATTATTTGTTTGAGTTTTGGTTTTCTCTTTTCTGTGGTGGTGGTGGGGGTTACTATTCATCAACCTTAAGTAATAATAATGATAACAAGCAACAACAACAACAATAATAAAAGCATTTCATTCACAATAAAATTGGATACAAGTACAACTTAGATGATATGGTCGTGTAAAGTGCAGCTGTACCTATGGCATTTTTACCAAATAGACCCTAGGTAAAAAGCCATAAACATTAAGGAATACTGAGGTGCTTTCCATTTACCCAGAAAAACTGGAAATTCAGAATGGAAAACTCGCTCTACCAATCAAGGTAATCCACTATTCATGCTCTTTCCAGTTCTTCCAGTAGACGCATGTAACATTTGTTTTTCCCTGCTCTTTTTGGTTGGAAGATGTGTGTACCAATTATTGTTGTTTTTAGCATGTGAATTTCCAAACAGATGGATTGGTTTAAATGGAAAGCACCCCTGCTTTCCATTCAGCTGCTAAAGTCACAACAGCCAGCATTAGAAGAGCATGCTGAGATTAGTAAAAAGAAAAATTTGAGTGCTCGCAAAAATATTGGGGAAGTTAAAACAATTTAAAAGAAATTTTATACATATATTCTACAAATTAGGTGCTTTTAATAAATGATTGATTGGAATGTTGTGTATTTAGACATCTATACTGAAGTGTCATTCTCATGACAAAGGAATTATTGGAACATGATGATTAATTAAATTTGGGAATTTTGCATCTCATAAAATGATTAACTTATCTTTATTTCATAAAATACATAGGGTGGTTTTACCAAACTGTGTAATATACATCTAATGTGGTACATTGTGATGTCAGCTGCAGATGAATAATCATTGACTCAAATCATATAAAATCATAATGTTTTGAAAACATGAGTAATATGGAAATCTGTTAAACTAAACCTAATCAAGTTCCGTCAAAATAAATTAATTTTATGATTAAATTTAAAGTCTGTAAACATTCTTATATTCTATATTTGTACATATTTCCAAATTTGTTCAGCATCACTGGAAATAATAAAACCATTCAGAAAATACTGAAATTTTTTTCTTCTTTTTATATACTTTTTTAACATCCTTTAACGTAACTTAGAAACACAACATCCTTTATTAACGTACATAGAAATGAATTGTTATATATTGTACATATTTCCGTGCGATATGACGTCATAGTTGCTGGTTCATTGATACGAGACTGGTTTCCAGTATCATTCAAGATCAGTCATCGGTAAAACAAACACTAGCTCTACATGGGACCTAAATCCGAGTGACTACTGGATGTGAACAAGTTTTGTATTTTATCGCGTAATATTCACCGTGCTTTACCTTCCTTATATCTCTGCGAATGGTATACAATCAAGATCTTTTTGACTTGGATATATATCCTCGTAGCCGATGGCTCGTTCTGGAACACAAACCGTGCGAAATTCTTCATGGGTGATTGGGTTTCAAGTTCGACTATAAAGTTCAAAATTCCATCGAAAATTCGCGACCATCGACAATTTTGCCGCCGTAGTAAGACCGAGTTATTGATAACGATTAAATTCTGAATATTTGCTGATAAATATTTGCGTTGGAGCATCAGTGGACGAAGTAGCGCTAAACCGGATTAGTGAATTGCTGTGAGGTTACACCATTGCCACTAAAATTAAAAATAAGTCTTACTCTTGAGCATAAACATCTTTAACTTATTGACATGTGAATGACAATATTCACAATTTACTTTGGACGAAATAAGTCGTACCTCAAGGACATTCTTTGTTAGTCTATGCCGAAGGATTCAATTCATCAGGAAATATGAAATTCTTTGGCTGAAATTCTTAAATCACTTAAAAATCTACAAAGATGAGCGAACGACGCGATTCCGATGGAAGGTAAGTTATATTCCACAAATATTCTTCATTTTAATTCAAAACATTTCATTTAAACTATTCTTTTATTATTGTTGTAATACATTTAAGCAGCACAACCACAAAAATTTATTCATTTTCGCGCGAATTTGATTGTACTTGTCTTATGTGGCAAATATTTCAAGTTGTCTGACAGCAACTAACTTTGGATTCAAATTTCATTTATTTTTCGATTATGATAATTTGTATGTAGACAAAACTATACGCAATATTATTCTTAATTTTTCCCTGACTTTAAGGAAAATGGATATTTAAATTCGGAATTTGTGTGTTAAGCTCATAATGATGCGATCTGTTTTGTTACTTAGCTTACTTGTGGGTAAAGTATTAGAACTATTTTAGTGTGATATGAAGTTTTTAAAGGCATGGTTTGATCGGTTGATGTAGTCTGCATGATGTTAATATTTTTAATTTGGCTCTTAAAATACTTGCAACTAACTTTCTAAAATCGAACAGAATTGATGCTTACTTTCAACTAGTGTTTTTTGAGCATTAATATTTTTTGGAATCAATTCTTTTGAATGTTGCTAACCCATCTATTGAAATACGTAAAAGTTGTATTTATGGTAAAGACAGAGTTGTTGTGTGCACTATTCTCCAGCAGTTGTAGAATAGTTGGAGTTTTAGCATCTATATCTTTGCTCAAATGTTTTTTGTTTAGTTAGTAATGACTGTCCTCTACACTGTATATTGAATTTTGTAAAACCTATCAATTAAGACTCTTTGTGGTAAAATAAGTGTATGTATGGTCATAAAGGTTTTGCTCATTTAGTTTGTGGGGGTTTTATGGAGTTAAACTGTGTGTATGCAGGTGATACTGTTTCAGCTCTTATAGTATGATCTAATTCTAAAGCTACTGGAGCCATAATGTGAATAGGTTCAGCCTCCAAAATTACCTTGGTATTTTTCTGTTTGCTTTACATTTATGATTAATCTTCCTGTTATTGATTAAATGTCAACTGAGTTTACTTATTAAAGATAACCTTTTGTCTTAGGCTTCATCATCACAGGGCTGCAGCTCCAAAAGCTCCCCAAAAAGTCTTAAAATATGATCCTATTGAGATGGAGTACAGAGGAGATGAAGCTCCTGGAAGCTTTGGGGATAATCATAGAAAGGCTCTTGTCAGGAAGTCAAAAGAATCCAGTGAGCCTCAAGCATTAATGCTGCGGCACATTGAAGAACGAGTTGATCCTGACAAGGGGATTGTATCTGTACCTGTTAAGAGTTACCATGATGAAGAAAAAGTTTCACTGGCCCGTGCAGGTGAAACAGTCTTGGAAACATTCTATGGCATGTTTTATGCCTGCGACGATGAAACCAAGGAATGGAAACTGGCTGTAAATGGATTTATTCCTCTTTGTTTTATACAAGAACGTGGAAATGCCAACAAACCTTTTAAAATCATTGCTGTTAGTGGAACAACAAGGGTGAGTATTAAACATCAACTAATTCAGCTCAGTAAAAACATAAAATGTCTAGCCTGTGTAGTGGCCCTAAGGAGAGGGAGAGGGGAAAGAGGGGGGAGGAAGGGCCTGCAATGAACCCCATGTTTTTTTGAAATTCCTCCTAATTAATTATTCAAGGTTTCTTGTGAATGCCAGTTAACACTTGTCAAAATTATCTAATAAAAATCCAAGGTCTACTCAAGGTCAATCACAACTGTGAACTGTCAAAAGACTCAAACCTTTTAGCTCCTGAAATGTAGACGGAGAACAAGAGAAATTCAAAGAGCAAGAGTCAGAAAAAAATAAGAAAATTCAATTAATGACTAATGCCGTTTGGCTGACACAAATTAGAGGATCAAATTTGGATCTTGTACATTCAGGAAGAAAAAAGTTTTGTCAATATTTTCAAATATCACACAGCAAAGTTGAACTGCATCCTTGCTGACGCCTGCATTACACTGGATTTGTAATAGAAAATTGTGTTTATCACAAGTTGTTTTAGCCATCCAAACATGCTGCATGAGCAAAATTAGACTTTAGCCAAATCCAGTCAGCAAGATCGCCATTATATCTTTCTCATTGTAGAGTTGTTGAAGCACCTGTTGCTGTTTGGGCTTGAGAACTAATCTAAACCTGCCATTTCCTTTTCAAAGAATTCAATTTATATTGCCATGGAATTTTCGGTAACCAATATATATCATGATGCTTTATGGAAAAAGCTAGCATGATAGTGAGAGTTGTATACTGAGAATGGAGGCAATAAGCCATATACATCCTGAGGGCCATAGACCTGAGGGATGTATAGACTTATAGCTGGTGTTCAGGTATAAGTGTCTTATTTCATACTTGAGAAGGTTTTCGCAACATGGTAATTCTTGAGAGAAAACAGTGCAACAACACTCACACATTCAAACATCAATTGTCTTTTTCAGTAATAAGAGTATAATAGAAGTTAATCCTATCATAGTAAATGGAGAAGGGGACATCAAGAGATCACCTTCTGAATTCTTGGGCTTACAAATTTTCTAGCCGTGAGGGTAGGGTTTAGCCATAAGCCAAGGTCTCACCAATAGACTGCTAAATAAGTGGTCTTTTAATGGGATGTGCTTCAGCAATCCTGCCTTGGATATGTTGAGTTTACAAATTACAAATTCAAGGGATGCATCAAGATATTGACCCAGGTCAATCTAGATACATCCCTCATTAATGTATTCATCAGGATGTATGAGAGATACATCCTGATGAATAACAAAGAAAACTGTGCCAAGAAATAACTGCAATTTCAACCTAACATTTTGACAGGTGCTATTATACACATGCTTGAATGTAGTGAGCTCCTTTGAGCAATGATTTATTTTTTACCCAGTATTTTAGTTGCCATGTCTTTACATTTAATGATCATGCTCCCTGGTGAGGTCCTCTGGGAATAGACCTCTTTACTTTGGGCCTAATGTTTTCCCATTTCAGACTCCATGTCATTCTCTTGAGAATAAGATTCTTTGTTTGGGGCTCATCCATATTAATGTATCTTCTCAAGTGTTTCTGAGAACAAAGAGGTAAAACTCAAGGGAATGATACTTGATCTGAAATGGGAAAACTTTATGCCTAAAGTAAAGAGGTCTGTTCTGAAGGGTAAGGGTTGAAAATAAATAGAATTCCTGAGGGTGTAGGGTAAGAGGTGATTCATAGGGGTCAGCTGTAGAAAGCACTGGGAGACATTTCACTGGTGTCTATGAATAACTTACTTATAAATGAGGCTAACTCTGCTGTACAAATGAGTCTGTGATCACACTAACAGCAGTTTTATGGAATGTGAAATAGGACTATTAATAATGTACTATATTTGGGGAGTCTGTTAACCATATGCTTTTGGTTTTTTAGTTGATGGAATTTTCAGTCACCAAGGATACCAAATGTGCACAGAATAAAGCATTTGTGAAGTGGAATGAAGGCACTGGTAATATGTATGGTGTAAGGTTTGCAAAGGAAAGTCAAGCCAACCAGGTATTCATGTCATCACAGAAGTAGTTTTTAATTCATTGAAACATGTAAAGTTATATTGCTGAAACCATTTTTCATTCTTATATTCCTTTTTAGTTTTATTCAGCATTGTCCAGAATGAAATCCACGCTTATTAAGACAGCAGAACTTTTCAAACAGCCAGAAAGAAAGGTAAGTGCTCTTGGTAGCATTATTTCCCAAACTAAGAATTTTATTAGTGTTCGCACACTGTTTACTATTAGTATTCTTACTTTGTTATCTACACAAAGTAAATTGACTCACTGTTGATTTTTTGCTGTGAATTTCCATGGGTAACTTCAAGCAATTTGCTTCCAGAACCAGTCATTAATTAGAGGGGGAGGGCTGGTGCAAGTGAGGGAGGCTACCATTTTTTGATACAACCTTGAAGGGGAGGGGCACAAAAACCTGTGCTGGGATCATATCAATTAATGTACTAAGATATTATGGGGGGTGGGGGCAACAATGTTTCTGTGGTTGTGAAAGGGGAGGGCTTCTTAAACACTGCACATATCAAAAGAAAAAACTGCACCAGCTCTAATTAATGACGGAGCTCTTAGTATGATATTTGGATATGTCCTCTAGCTCAGTGTGTGCCGATATGAAACCATACCTATCTGAAACTACAATATATTTAGTTGAATGATTGCATTCTAGATTTTGTTAGACTTTTAGTTAGTACTTCAGTAACTAATTATGGTGGCCCACAATGGCCACGACAAACTCATACTTTTTTCGGCAAACTCAAACTATTTTTGGCAAACTCAAACTTCCTCTTTAACAAACACAAACTACTTTTGACGCACTCAAACTACTCATCGCGACAAACTCAAACTACTTTTGGCAAACTCAAATTAATTTTGGCAAACTTCAACTTCATCTAACAAACCAGGAACAGACACAAACTACTTTCGGTGAACTCAAACTACTCATCGCTACAAACTCTCAACAGAGACATGGTGTTAAGAAGGAGCCTTGAAATGGTTTTTGAAATGGTATACACTAAAAAAAAAAAGGACTGGCAAAACTTTATCGGGGTAATGTATGACAGGAAGTAGACCCAAAAGACCAAAGACCAAAAAGTAAAGATTAAATGAAAATATAACATGGACGTTGCTATTAAAATGACAGAACAACCTCAAATGTGTGTGAAGTTTTTCATTAAAAAAATCATAACTCAGAAGTGCACAGCAAAAATTGTTTAAAATGGGCATATTTTAACTTCATAATCCAATCCTTGATTTGAAAGAAAAAGAAAAACGTCTGTAAGAGGAAGTTCTTAAAAATCAATGAAGTTTATTCTCAGGTGGTCCCTCTTAGGCCCACTTTACAAGGAGGGAGGGTTACCCTTTAGCACGAGTTACCCTAGTAATAGGGCTACCCTAGCTTCTATACATTTTGTCTTATTTATTCTAACGCCTTTACAAGCGCACCTGGGTTACCCTACTGCTAGGATTACCCTGTCTGTTTGATAGGGAAACCTTTCTGCCCAGGTTAAGTTTTCCCCTTGTAAAGTCGTTAGCTAGGGATAACTCGCCTTCCCGAGACAACTTTTACTAGTTCTCAGACCTCCTGTAGCACAAATCAAGAAACGGCCATCATGGCGGAACAAGGTTTACCCCGGGCACTAGGGTTACCCTACCTATATTTTTTCCTTGTAAAGCTGAGCTATCTATTGACCCTAGCTGGTGGGTAACCCTGGTACTGGGGTTACCCTCCCTCCCTTGTAAAGCAGGCCTTACAGAATTTTTAAATTTTTTCTTAGCACTTTATGAACCCTAAAATAAAAATCACATGCAAAGTTTAAAGAAATTTTACCATCCAGTTTTTAAGTTATTTAAGTGTAAATACAAGATTTTTTTAGGAAAAAAAATTAATTTTGATTATAATTTATGATTTTGCATACGTCGTTAACAGAGCTCACACAAAAACCGTTTCAAGCCTCCTTAATTTAGAAGCTTCCACTGACATACCATAAATGAAATAGTTTTAAAATAAAAAACAAATAAAATAAATAAACAAAATAGCCCACTTTCAATATGTTGGTTGAGTGATCACACGCAATAAGATCTAAGTTGAGGCTCTGGGAAAACAATGAGCAGACATAATTGTAATTATTCTTTTGTTTCCCTGGAGCCTCTATCTAAATCTAATTGTGTGTGATCACTCAACCAAAATATTTGTTTATTGTTAAGCCAGTGGAAGCTTCTAAAGTAAATAAAATACAATCTCAATATAAGGCATTTTTAATAGAAAATTAAGCTTACGCACTGTGAGCGTTTTCTTCCTAAATTCATGTCTCTGTTGAGAGTTTGTCGTGATGAGTAGTCTGACTGAGTTCACCGCCAAAAGTAGTTTGTGTTTGTTAGAAGAAGTTGGAGTTTGCCAAAAATAGTTTGAGTTTGCCGAAAGTAGTTTGAGTTTGTCGAGAGCAAGTTTGAGTTTCTCGTGGCCGTTGTGGGTCACAGTAACTAATAGGTATGTGTTATGTCTTGCAGGCAATTGTTTCACAGATCAGTGATCCCACAACTGCAAGTGTTCCACATTCAAAAACATCACTGATTGTCAAACTGCCAAACAAAGAAACTACAGTGATGTCTGTACCAGGCTTGTAAGTATGTCACATAAGTCTTGGGAAAAAATAAAAAACTAGCTAGGGACTCGTGTATTTATACTAGAGCTAAGCAACATCATTTTATGGAAAGAGAAAATGAAGCAATGCATCATTTGAATTAAATTTTAGCTATGTCCAAAGCACATGGTTCTATTTGGTGCATTTACAGTCAATGAATTTAATTAAATTTGAAGTTCGTACATTTAAAAAGTAATTATCCATTTCAGTGGACAGCTCTAAAGGATGAAAAAAATGAATGGGTTTCCTGGATGAGATTTGGTACCTACCCACCAGTTTATAGTTGGGGCCATAAAATCTGCACAGGTTGTTCTAGGGGTACCTGAAAAAACTTATGGATTTGGTCAATTTCTCACCCTTTAACCTCAACCCAACCCAATCCCCCCCCCCCCCCCCCCCCCCCCCCCCCCCCCCCCCCCCCCCCCCCCCCCCCCCCCGCCCCCCCCCCCCTTTTTTTTTCAACCTCCACACACCGCCACCTTTTCCTC
>WUAP02123705.1:0-15539 GCA_015163945.2 Stichodactyla helianthus | reverse complement strand
TTGTGGACAAACATTTTGGTTTTATTTTAGCGCATTTTCTGAAAAATTGGACCTGGAAATACGTCACAACTTAACAGTGCTATTGCAAAATCATTATCAGGTTAAAAACATAGAACATAGCAGCTGAGACTGAGATGAATTCTAAGAAATGACAATTTTATATTGTGATTCATTCAAAAACTTATCAAAATTTATTAGAGTGTTCAGCCAATAGCATGTACCGATTGGTACCACATGATGGCATCTTTATACCACAATAAAGACACCAGACCTTGTCGGTTATAGAACTCATTATTAAAACACAAGTTCTTTAACCAACAGTTCTTGTTTGTTAAAACACTCATTAATGAAACATTAGTGTTTTAACTTAGTAACAAGAAATGTTGGTTAAAGAACTCATGTTTCATTAATGAGTTCTATAACCAACAAGAACTCGTTGTGATCTGGGTGGCTGAAGATGGAATTAACAGAATTGGAATTGCTTATTGAGCAAGCCCAATACCAACCAGAGCCTAAGCAAGCACCCTGACACACATTCTGCTGGACGAAAATGATGTGAGATTTACATTTTCAAAACATTCTTTTCTGTGTGGGATTCTGAGGTTAATTCCTCTGACGACATACTGCATTATACGCATGCTCCTTAGTTAACTATGTCGGAAATCCTGATAAATTTAGAATTTATAGCTTTTCTATAATATTACCTACTAAATTTCTGGTAAAAAGTTTTTGAAGTCATTTAAAGAACTCAAGTCTGTGTTTTATTGGGTCTAAACATCCTCGCCTTTGACTCAGATCTTTATATTCTGATAAAAAAAAATGGCCTCTCGTTCTTTAAAACATTACATAAAACTAGTTATCTTGACGAGTGAATTTATTCAGGAATTTTAAAAAATATTTGTACATGTATTGTCAAAGTTTATATTTTTCCTAATTTCAATCAGTCTGAGGGATTTTTACTTAAATTGACAAATAATTGCTTATTGGATTTCTATTTCTATATTGTTTTAACACTAATCTACAACCAAAACCTCAGTTTTGTACAAAGAATAGATTCACGTAACAGCAGCAATAAATATCCTATTTGACCATGTCAGAACATCACATAGTGTAATAGCATGATATAAGTACTTACTCCACATTCATAGCAGCGGGACTTGTCAGGGTATTCTCGCCTCCTGATAAACTCTGCTGCCCTGCCATTATCCTTTGCAATGCAGCATTTGATTGTACGACCAAACATCTGATCCAACAAAAAATAAATGTCACTGACTATTTGAACATTCTTGCATAACCCTCTTTTACATTGTAACATGCAATTAGAATGTGAGTAAAACCAAAATGCTAATGTAGGCATGCACATGGTGCATGGTTCAGTTAGTCAGCAAACAGCCCAAAAAAAAGAAAACCTAGATTTGACAACAGAAAGATTTATAAATGTGCTAATTTGGTGCACATTGTGTTCCTAAACAAATATAGAATCAATGTATGTTTTTGTTTATTTAACAAGACGTGTTCTGAGGAATTGTTTTAAAACAAAGTTGTACTTTTGCTATATATCAGGATTACATTTAATGAACAAGAAAATATACCAATTCTGATGATATAAATTGATATTAATTTTAAATATTTTTTGACAATTATCTTAGAGCAAATATGTCAGAAATTGATAAATGTTTTTGTTATTAAACGTAGGTTTGTTTTCATTAATTTGAGAAGTTTGCTGACTCACTGACTCACACCCAAACACACACGTCATTAGCATCGTGTTATTTTACTCACATGCTCATTTGTATGTTAAAAGTGGGTTATGCAAAATCATTCTATTAGGGGCTCATTCACACTAGGCTGAATTTTTATTTACTTTACAAAAATATCTCAACATCCACACTTTACAAGTGCAAATGACACTTTTCTATCCTACCAAATTTTGTCAAGGTAACAGACTTTTAAGCTCAAAATGTATCCATAACATTTTCAGTAATTTTGCACTAGTTCTGTACCAGTTAGAACCAGCATTAAAATAACAGAAATTATTATATCTACATCCACTGGATATGAGCAAGCGCACACTCTGATTGGTTCCTCTACTACTAGGATATCAGCTCATATCCCGTGAATAGAGAAGTAAACAAAATGGTGGAGCGTTTTGCTGATGTTATTTCATTTTTTAAACTTGAAAATAATTAAAATTCTATATTTCTAACAATCCAGTGGATGTGGATATAATAAAACAATTATTCCATTCAATCTCGTCGTATATAGCTCATAGCTGATGAGGGGCTGCGCGCCATGTACAACGAGATTGAGTGGAATAATTGTTAAATGTATTGGGATATTTTGATACTATACTGCCTATACCTCAGCCGTTTCTCGTTCTCTCTCTCTAAAATTTCATGTTCCATCAGACTTCTACCAGCACTTTCTAATCACTGATTAAAAACACAAACTTGTAAAAAATTATTTTGTGAAATCATCACTTCAGTAGTCTACTGTACCTGTTTTTTATTCACGGCTGAGACAGCAGCCTGAGCAGTCTGTTTGTCTAGAAATAAAATAAATGCAACCCCTTTGCTTTCCCTGGTGTGCCTGTCCTTCAGGATAGTAACTCTGAGAAAAAAGAGAAGAAACAGGGTTGGGATTAGCCTTCTATCTTTGTAATACTATTTGTAGCCTATGTTCAAGATGTTTTCAAGATCAATTTTGGGAGACCAGGTAGAAGCTCCAGATTGAGGAATACACAGCTGTGCTGCATGCATGAGTTGCTTAAGAAATCTTTTAAAAATACTATTTTTAATTTTTTTCTAGTTACTGCTGCAACCCATTTTGAAAACAGCTCTGTAAGTGCCAGCAACTGTCTTTTCATGCTTTTCCACTAGAAAGATGTAACTGAAAAGGATTTTGAAAGCTTTTTTTCTAATGTTCTAAGACAAGTTCAAAGTGTCAGAACACTCTACAGTACCATCTGTTCTGAATGTTTCAGGTGCTGAGATAATTTCAACAAAATGTTAACAAATCATATCATTATTCCTATTATTTCTGAAAACCTTGCCCCAACCTCCAAAGCTACAATTGGTGAACAAATACCTTGAGACTTCCTTAAAACAGGCAACCAAAAATATTTAGGCTGATCTCTAAACTTTCATCCCTTGCCTGGCAAAAACCTGATGAGTTCCCAATGGATTGCTAGAACATTACTAAAGGGAAGGGGGATATAATTAACAGGTAGCAAATATTACATTTAAATTGTACCAAAACACCCAGGATGTTGTAAATTATCCTAAGGGGTCTCAAGGTTTTATTCACCAATTGTACATCACGTACATTGTAGTTCTTCCAAACATTTCAAACGTAGGCTATTCATTAAGTCAAGACTTTAGTTTTGCAACATATGCAGACTCAGTTCTGCATTAATCATTAGCAACACTTGCCTTTTCTCACAACTATTTGAGAAGAATCTGCAGTGAGTCTGTGTATGTTGTTTATGCTCTGGGACAGTTTTTGCTCAGTATTTCAGTAATTTCAATGTCTTACTGCAGTATTACAGTTTTGTGCATTGTTGCGGTAGGCAGTTTTCTGTCCTTTGGTACTTAGTAAAATTCAAGAATAAATATCATATTATAGTTTCCAGTTGGTTGCCAAAAACACACAAATGCTATGTTGAAAAAGCATTATTTTCAGATGGTCCAGATATGGTTTCAGTATTTGGTGTTTTTAGCTGCAGTATTTCGGCTTTGTCAATTTTGTTTGTGGTTTTGCAGTTTTGAACATTCCCCAACTCCCCCTTCTAGTGAGGACCAGAAGAATATAAATAGTACTTGGATGTCAAGTGTGAACATTACTTGATCTACACAGACCCCTGACTAAAGTTTTGCCTGTGGGAGATGGCGGGACCCTACCCCCTCTGTGTGCATGTCTATACTGCAAATACTGCCATACTCACCTGACAACCTTTCCATATCTGCTAAACACCTGAAATTAAAATAATCTTGGCTCTTAGACAAACAAAACCATATGACTTATTAAAAACAAATAAATCTGGTACAAAACCTGCTTTGGCTGTTTACACAGCTGTCACGTGTACAACGTGTGTATTACCTTGTGAAGGTCACTATTAGTGAGGGAATATGGTAGATTACCCACGTATATAGTTGATTTACTTGGTGCAAGGCCTCCACTCATTATGTTAAACGTTGAGAATCATTACTAAGCTTAATTTTATATAGCTTTGATGAAAATAATGTAAGCCTATTGAACAAACAACAAAGCTCAATGTTTTCGTTATTCGGATATTTTGGTCAAAAGAAAAACTATTCAAGTAACTTCACTATCACTTCGAAAACGTTATTTGTCGCTAGGAAAAAGAATTCACGCGATTTTTGACAAGAGTTTCGATGATTTACTGAATAAAATGGAGTCACGCTTTCGTTATTCCACGCTGACTAACCATCCGTCCATTAATCGTTTTGGCATCGACAACTAATCGTAAAATTCCGATTAATTCGATGTCAACTCGAACCATCTCGAGTCAGTTCGAGTCTTCTTCGTATCAGCTCGAGCCTTATTCGAGACCAACTCGAGGTCATGTTTCATGAACGAAGCCTCACCGAAGTGAACCCAATGTTGACAAGTGACAGGTCCCTAAGGAAATCTTTTTGAATTCAAATTGAAAAAGAATTAAATATTCAGCAAAACAACGAATGACAGTAAAGTGTATAAAAGCAGCCTCGTGCAGTTAGCGTGTCAGTATTGGCACTCTTCTTGAAATGTTCAGTGGTCCTTCATTCGACTTCTAAATGCGCTACAATAATTGGCTTCCAGTTGATGTGCATCCTTCCCTTTGGTCTTTATGAATGCCATTCGTTATATCACACTTGTTTTTATTTTTACATTTCCGGTTCAACTTTTTAGCGAGCCTAACAATAACTGCCTTAACAGACTTGCAACGTTTCCTAAGCCTGACTTCAACACAAGTTTTATTTTGCGTTCTCGACAAGGTTTGAAGTCGTTCAAAGAGATACGACATGACTTAGGAAGGGAGCCTTTCTACGCGCGTGTTTACGCTAAACCAAAATCAGGAGTAAATCAGGGCTTCTGTTTCAATGGAGTCGGCGTTAACCAAGTGGATTCGTCTCAAACTTCATACGGAGGACTACTATACGCTTATAATTCAGAGTACATTCGAGTCTGGGCTCCAAGTCAGCCTAATGGCCATATTATATTTATCAAGGATGGTTGGGGAGGCGAGAAGAACTCTCAACAAGCAGACGAAGCAGTTGTTGTTGTCGAGATGTGGGCTTCTGGTCCGGAGCCAAATTTTCAAATTGATACGGTTATAGGGAATGGCACGAAAAGAGGGAGCTTTGGAGAGGTGGACCATCAACTGAGACAAATGCCTGATAGGGTTTTAGTTCGATTTTCTCCTGAAAATAATGTTAATAGTAAAGACAATCCTAATGGTGGCTTTTGGTTTCATGCTGTCAGCTTTTCACAAAATTCTAACCCCAATGGAAGTTACGGAGGAGTTATATTTGCTTATAATGAACGAATCATACGTCTATGGGCACCAGACATTGGTATCAGTAATACTGGGTGTATACTGATTGACAGGGGTTGGGGGGGTGGGGCATACACCCAGCGAGAGACAAGGTGTCGCATCCATGTCAAGGTTTGGGTGAATATGCTTCCAGTACCCTCATTCCAAACAAACTGGTTTCATTTTCAAGCTCAGAGAGGATCTACCTCATTTAAAGAAATTAAGCACAATTTGAATAGTTTACCAGAGCTTGTGATAGTACAAGCACAAGCCATGGAAGGAATTAATTATCACTTTACATTTGAAGCACAAGGATCTGTGCAGTCAGATGACAACAGTGATACACGATATGGGGGTATCACATTCGCTTATAATGACAAGCATGTTCGGCTCTGGGCACCAAGTCGAAATGACAACTCGAAAAAGGGTTATGCACTTCTAATCAAAAAAGGCTGGGGCAACAGCAGATTTCTTCAAAAAGGTACCATTGATGTACGAATTAGGGTGCTAATATATGGAAGCATATGCACACCATTTGTAGAAACTACATTCAGTAACAATACTTGCATACGGACAGATTATGAGACTTATTTTTGGTTAACTTCCCCATGGTCCAAGTGTTCTAGCATATGTAATCAAGGTCAAAAACAGCGTCACAGCACAGGTAAAAATTTTAAATTATATTTAGTGTTCGTCATTTATCTCAGAAAATGAGAATGACGTCAAAGTTGATTTAATTTTTCTTTCTCTTTGTGAGAAAAGAATATCCATTAACCATTTGCTGTAACTAAGCATTCTACCTAGCAACGGATTTTTTCTTGGGGCAATTCAAAGTAGGATATAATTCTACTTTATGTACAATGAATTTATTTTCAAGACTGTATTTATGAATTATGCAAGTTAAAATCACAGTTCAGCCATAAAAATATTTTTAAAAAAATGAAGGAAAAAAAAAAAAAGATTGAAAACTAAGGCACTGTTTTTTCAAATGGAATTCAAACTCGAATGGAAATTTAAATATTGCTAATATTTTTTTAAATTTTAACTGATCGAATTAAACCAAAAGGAAATGAAAAATAATGCTTTTGGTTTATTCCTTTTTATGGTATTTGTTTTCTTTTATATTCAGCCAGATCACATTTTATTTCATTAATTATTGATAATTATTAAATTTAAGTACAATATTTTAGATAGCAAAAAAAAAAAAAAAACCCTGTCATCAAATAATCCTTCAAGTCATGATTGAATATAATTCCCTTAGGCTATTCAGGCTTTGTTCTTTGAAGTATCACTTAAGATTGATATTGGAGCAACTATACCCTACAACGATTGCTATTGGAGCAACTATACCCTACAATGATTGCTATTAGAGCAGTTAAAAGCCAACCATATAATTATGATGACTGCCCTTAGATTTTGTTATTCAATTTATCTTGTGAATATTAAATGACCACCAGTAGTACCTGTGATGGACATATCGATTTGCATATTTTTATTCAACCAGTAGTGGGTTTTTTTTCCAAAAGTGTTTAACTACCTTAGTGAGATATTGGCACCTTTATATTTAAGTGATTTTGACACTAGGAGACTTCGTGCATGTTCTGTGATTGCTATTGTTTTAATCAATTATCACGAAGGTCACTGTGCCAATTAAAAGTGCTAATAGCTACTTTATTGTTTCCTTTGTGTACTTTATTTTTCCTAATTCTGAAGAATTATAGGCTAAATATAGAATTGTTATATACCTTAAAGGTATATTTTCAATGAGAACAGATTTTTAAAATACTTTGATTCTTTGTTCATTGACAGTTTGCACGTGACAATGTAATTTAGCTAAATTCAAGTCTGAATTACCTTTAGGATTTAGCTAATTTAAATTTTCATGTGCAATCTGCAAACGTGCATAAACAAAGGTTTTTATTCTAATGGGAATGGTTTCTGGCTAAACTTGTTTTGAAGTGCTTGAATATGAGGTTCACTGGGCCAAAAACATATTGTTTATCAGTGACAACATGGCTGCCATGTGAGAAAGGTGTAGTAAAGCCAGTAAAGCCGTGTTTATAATCTTAATCTGAAGCAAAGTGCACAAAAGTCGAGTGATATTCCTATTACAGTTCAGCTGTACAACATTTGTGAGATGAAAAGACATTGCTGGCCAACTTCACCTCCATTTTAGATTCTGATAGCTCCTAGGTCTCATTTTCATGTTATGTTGTAAAGTTCTATCCACTGCATTGCAGAGCATATTAACTGAGACCAAAAACGTATTATGGGAAATTACATAATTACAGTATAATATTGTGATTTATTCATTTGTGCTACACAGATGCATGTGAGCTTATTACAGTTTCCGCAATTTCATTCAAATATTAATTTTTAAAAATTTTCAATGAGAAACTTTGTCGTCCTAATTAAGATATCCTATCTCCACTTCATGAATTCTTTGACACTTCCATTAGCCTTTGCTAAAGAAACCAATATTAAATGAAAGACCCATAGCCAAAGATACTACAAGTTTTGTAGAAGTTGAGCAGATACATCTTAAATCAATGACTGTGTATTGAATTTAGGTACATTTTTTTATCTTGTATCTCTCTTATTTTGCTGTTATACGTTAGCAGCCTTGAAGGTTATGGTTTTTACAACAGTGCCATAAACACTGCACAGGTCATTACCACATACATCATTTTGGTCTCAGTTTCTATTTTTTATGTTTGAATTCAACAACTATTTTGAAATTGAGTGTAAACAAAGAATTTCATTCTCAAGAGGATGAATAACCTGCAAACTGAATGGGTCCATTGTTTTAAAATCATTAAGGTAAAGAAAGTAAAGAATTTATTGTTATTCTCTTATCTTTTTACAGGTTGCAGAGTGACATCTAAAAAGCTTATTCCAAAAGGATCTTGTGACTTTGAACAAGGCATGTGTGGCTGGAGGACTTCTCCCTTAACTAAAATACTAATGAACTGGAAGAGGACAAATGCAACTACAAATAAACTGAATAGTGGTCCAATGTGGGGATATCCTAGAGGTTCTTTTTATGTCTATACAAACTCTGATGGGGTTGTACCACTTGGACAAGGTAGCTATTTAACATTTAGACTACTTGTACTCATTTTCTATGAGGTCAATCTTAGATAGTCAACAAGGCATGTAGTGCTGAGTTGACTACATGTATATTGACTCACAGAAAATGAGAATGAGTAGTCTAATTGATTTAGTGGAAACAAACTAACATACTACCTTTGAATTCAATGTTCTTTTTTAGTTCAAAAACTCTGGTTTTTTCCCTACTCACCAGGGCTATGATCAGGCTATCTGCTCATGAGTAGGGCAAAGTTAGTGTCATTAATTGCAAATTACTTTAGGTTGGCTGGAAAGTCCTACAATACCTGGTGCAAGCAGATGTCATCTCAGTTTTTACTGGAACATGTATGGTGCAGATATTGGAGTGTTTTCTGTGGAAGTCAGCACAGCAGTTTGGGGTGAATGGAAAGAGACTGGTATGTACCTAACTAGTACTGATAACATAACCTCTGCTGATATAAAAAACAAACCTCCAAAAAAGTCTTTTCAGTCATTTGATTAAAAGTTGAAAATCATATTTAGAATATACTATTACTACTGAACAGTGCACATCATATATCCATGAAACAAATATTAAAAAGAAAAAGGACTAATTGCCTTTTTTTTGTAACAAGCGGTAGATATCATTCACAGGCAGAACAGTTAGAACAAAACCCACATAAATCTAATTCTTTCTGTTTCGTGTGGTTCATGCACAAGTGAATTCTTAGTTAATAATATTTAAATGGTTGCTAACTAAATACTATTATGCTCTCTGTATGTTAGTAATTGCCTCAGATATGTGAGGCAATTACTAGTGGTATTACAACAAAAAATATGCACTCCATACAACAAAAAATACTATATAAAATATTGCACATTACAACATATTTTTTAATATATACAAGGTCAGTGTAGCCAGTGGGAGCTTTTGCTGCCAGCTCTCAGGGGGAGGAGAGTGTCACTTTCCCACCCCCCCTTGGGCAAGGCACACACAGGCTATAACATCTAATTAGCTAACCCAGTTGGTTAAAAATAAGCATTATAATGTTTCATGGAGGTAGAGTGTGGGTTCCAAGCTTTGGAGCATGGTGATGCTCATAACCCTGACTATGGTGATAATTCATATTATATAATAGTGCAAATAATTATAATACTTTTATCACTTATTTATTTTTAGGATGGAGAATGAAATCTAGTCAAGGACCAATCTACTGGCGATCAGCATACATCGACCTTGAACACTACTCTAAAATCTATGGAATCCGTTTCCTTCATGTCCTCCCAGAGCGACCAGAAAGTTGCAAAACCTGCAAGTTGAACTGTGCTGAGTGTAAGGTTTGTCCAGGAGGAACCTGTGAGCTTGCCAATGTTGCAGTTGACAATATTCAACTCTGGTGTGAAGCTGCTTTTAATGAGACAGCTACAAGTTTATGTCAATCAAAGAGTGCACCACAGATTGGCTGTGCACAAACAGCTGTTATTAAATTTCCATCTTTAAAAGGTAATAGACACTTTTAGCTTGGGGTAATGTTTTCCCATTTCAGACCACATGTCAATCCCCAGAGAATAAGATCCTTTGAATAAGGGTCATCCACAGTGTAATGTCTTCTCAAGCCTTACCAAGAAACAAAGAAACAATACCCAAGGGAATGACATGTTGTCTGAAATGGGAAATCATTATGCCCAAGCTAAAAAGGTCAATTTTTAGGTTATTAACTAATTAAAAATTAGACCCAGAGCCCAAATAGGTTACAAAGTGATTGCTTAATGAGGTGCAGCTAAATGGCCTATTAGTCATTATAGGCAACCCTCATAGCCCATGCATATACAGTGAGGACAACATGGTCTTCCTTTAACCATGAAAAGTTTCATAATTCATTTGGACTTTCAATATTATCTTTTTAGGGCCTGCATACAGTGAAGAATTGGTCTTGTATAATCTACAAAGGGGAACAGCAACATTCGTCAAAGCTGTTGGTGTAAAAAATGACATCATAGGCTTATACCATGTGAATATACACTATGCTGCAGAGTATAGCTTATGGTTGAGTGTATATAACACTAATGAATCTAACAATGCAGTGTCATTTAGAATTGATAATAGTGACTGGCATAAGTTCGGTACTGCAAAGAAATTAGGCCATCATCTTTGGGTGAATTACCGACAAAAGGTAGGAAATAACACCAAATGCCTTTGAGTCTTAATTCTTATCCATCTTCTAAAGTATTGACAGATGAAGTTGTCAATGAGCTATCAATGGAGATTTGTTTTTGTAATCATAGGATTAATTTGGAAGATAATATTGTGATCTCATTGACAAAGGTTTAATAATGGTTATAATTGGTGAAGACCTTTATCATAAGGATGGTGATGGTGTTGATTAGTGTTGATGATACCTATGTTGGTGATGATGCTGATGTTAGTGATGATGCTAATGAGCTGGTGTCAATAATGGTGATGGTCTTGATGATGTCAATGATGTTGATGATAGTGAGAATAATGGTAAGGATGATGATGGAGATTATGCCAATATCTAAACATTATAATGGAGAAAAAGCAACACTTCAGGATGACATAATTTTAGTGTGGGTAGTTCCTAATATAGAGGATATTACATTGGGCGTGTGGAGATATGAATTTTATCTGTGAGTGTTGATGATATCTCTCACAAGTGAGCGATATTCAATACAAGAACCTTAGATAAAATTCATATCTCCAAGTGACCATGTAATGTTCTGTTTATTTTATAAACATCGATGAAATATCCAGGATCAGGGAAGAATTTTAAGGCCATTTGTGATTGGTTAATACAAGGGTAGTCATGGCAACATTGATATCCTCACATGAGAAGGATAAAAATGATATCTTCACTTTGTACGAAGTTTTAGAAACAGGAGAAATCTAGGTATATCATCGTTATCTATATAGTAAACTCTCATATCAAATGTTACATACATTCATTTTCACAGGTTTTTCTTCTAATGCCTGGGGTCCATACAATAACTTTACGTCAAGCAAAAAGACACTTTCGTTTTGATAAGATTTCCCTGTCACCTGTTCAACTGCCATCCTGGGTAGACCTTGGCCTACAAAGCCGCCTTATTCCTGATTCGTACTTGTCTTCTAATAACCCTGCAGGCTCAGTACCCAAACCAAAATTTGGAAGGCTTAACAGTCCAGGTAGGTGTAACAAGTTGTCTTGTTTTCTGACCATTATCTGTTCTGTTGATATGTCAAAATTCTTTTACATTTAAAAGGAAATGCACTGGCACTTGTTGTATAAACCATGATTGTACAGAGATTGGAGATTTTGTACTTCGTGAACAAGAGTTACTAGAGTATAATTATTTATCCAATGAAAGACTTAAAACTTTGTTACTGCAGTTAAATTTATAGCATCATACCAGTTATATCTAAGCACTATAACTTTCCATTATTTCTAGTCCATGTATTTCATAGCACCACACGGTTAAACACACAGAGCCACCAGCAGACCAGCCCCCTGCTGTGGCTTTCACTACCTACGTAGCCGTGTGGCCTAGGGCTATGGAAACGGAGATAGGCACCACCCTATGTCACTCGGCATGGGTAGGACTTTAACTACGCGGTCAACATATTCATATCATTGCACTTCAATTACCGCGACCTAACATCTATTTGACCCCGGCCTGCTCCCAGTCTAACCTGTAGTTCAGCTGGTAGAGTGTCGGTAGTACAAATCCGAAGGTCGTGGATTTAAATCCCAGCGAGGTCAGAAATTAATTTTTCCGAATTTATTTCCAAGGGTCTTTCACCTGGAATAACCTCCTTTCTAAGCACTATAACTTTCCATTATTTCTAGTCCATGTATTTCATAGTGCCACGCGGTCAACATATATTCCTATCTGTGAAAATTGTAACAAAATTGTACAAGGAAACTAGCGAGTAAACTAGTATAGGCTGTGTCAGTATGTAATGAATACAATAACCAATAAAAGGAAATCTGTAACGCCGTGAAAAAAGAGAAATATACTTAGCTTTACTGACGTTTCGAGCTTTCGCCCTATAAATCCAATGAAGGGCGAAAGCCAAAAACATCAGTAAAGTTAAGTATATTTCTCTTTTTTCACAGTGTTACAGATGTTCTTTTATTGATTATAATTGTAACAAAATTGTACAAATTAGTGCAAAGTTTTGTATAGAGAATACAAATGTTAAAAGCGTGCAACATAAAAAAAGTACCGGTTCTAATGCTAAATTATCCTGCTTCTATTGATTTCGATTGTTTTATTAGTGCTATTTAGTGCTAAATAGTGCAAACTATTGCATGCTCTTAGCATTTACAATTACGACAGACTCTTTACTGAACTCACTAATTTGTGCAAATTTGTGCTATTTCTTACAAAGTTTTTCATGGATATATGGTATGTTCTCTAGTAATGTTTTGTGTCTGGCAAAGTGTTAGTGAAGCCTTACTGTAGCCTTAGTTAACTGAATGGTTGTCAGATTTCATTTTTTCGTCACATAAAATTCATTTTTGCAACAAAAGAAATTAGTTTGTATTTTGGGGGGGAGGGGAGGGCTGTTGATTGTTGGGGTGAATAAATAAGTGCAATAAAATTTTAAAATTATGTTTTTCAGAGGCTTGGTGCTCGACAGAAAGCAATATATATCATGTCTTCTTTTCCGTCAAGCTGCCTAGATTGGCCATTGTGTCACGGATTGCTCTCCAAGGTGGTAAAGATATCTACCAGAAATCTAATGACTACTGGATCACAAGGTAATCCACAGTTTTAATAGTAAACACCTTGATAGTGATGTCAAGAAACAATATGGGAGTAATTAATGGGTCAATATGGAACTGAAATGGGATTGACCACATCACACCAAGAATCTGTCCATCATTAGGAAGGTCTTGTCTAAACATCCCACCTACATGCATTCTAATAGGGTAATTACATAAGACTAGTACGAACTCAGATGGGCACGACTTTGTATCGACTTCCATACATGTACATTTCTTTGCTTGCATTGACATGAGACCAGTCTGAAAACTGAAGCCAGACCAGTCTGACTCATTCCGGTTGCTGAACTGACACGAATGACTCGAATCGTCTGGAATTATGACTGTCTTTCAAAGCCTGCATAGTTTTGGCCAGAGTTATGCTTATGACACATGTAAAGGACACTTTGGAGCTCCTACTGACCTCATGTAAATGATATGTACCAAGGATGAGTTCATGCCAGTCTGAATTCATTCTGATCTCATGTAATTACCCTCTTATGCATGACTGCTTCAAAAAAGGGAGGTGAGTGTTCATCCCCCCTGAATCTGTATCTGCAATACTCAACTATACTGACTGTGAAGGTTTTTTTTTTAATACTAGACTTTTTTGATTTCAGGTATCAGTTGAAAACATCTATTGACGATGGACGTCTGGGTTTCTTTACTTGGTATCGTGACAGAGCAGGACGGAGGATTTTTAAAGGAAACAATGGTGAGAAATCTAACATGGATAAGTTTAGAACTTTCTTTTTGATGGCTGATTTTAGTTCTGAATTCTCATAATTTGTTTCATTGTAAAACTTATGGCGAATAGAATACTCTATGTTTTAATACCTTAAGTTATAATACTCATGAATAATTAATGAGGCCAAAACAATAGAAAATCATAAGCGTGAAGGAGCTTGTATATCTCATACAGTATCGTCCTGATTTGCATAAACTTTAAAGCTGATTTTCTCAGCCAAATTCACATGTATGTTCAAAATTTTAGTCAAACACGATTTAGCTAACCTAGACGTATCATAAGCAATATACAATATGCGTGGCCATGCTATATGTGATATACAATCTCTTGCCTGCAGCTGAAGCTTGTATATCAAATACAACATGGCCACTCATATTGTATACATTACATATCATTCTGAAGAGTTTTTATTTATGCAAGCAGTGAATTCTGGCTTATATAGGTATGTTGAATATCAGAATAACAAAAAGAGGAAAAAAAGGAACGTGCCCTATGAGAGAAAGACCTTGACTTTGAAAGAGTCTGTTTGTACATTAACTTGTAATATGTTTTAGAAACTACATCTAGAGGAAAACGCATCATTTGCTCATCATACATTTTGATATTCACTGGCTTCTTATTCTTTTGACTTTGATGGGCACCTTGGATAAATTGAACAGCTGGGTAGATCCTTCACTGCACACAGCAAAACTATTGATGTGCATTTATGCAAAGTGCCCCTCAAATTTGATGCAAATGAGCCAAAACGAAATGCTTTATGGGTCTTAAGAAAGTAGTGAATTAGATTTTCTCTTTTCTGAGCATTAAACCTACTCCATCTTCTGATAAGAACAGAGTGGTCAAAGTGCGCAGGAAAAGATTAAGGATCGTACTAAGTAGCGCATGCCATTTACTATGTAATATTAATTATATCAGAAAATATAGTTCTAATGCTAGGTTTCATCTTACGTCATATTTCTCAATCTCCTTGGAACTTTCATCAGCTGAATGAAAAGTTTTCAATAGAATATTCTCTGGTTGAGCGTACATGGTGGTCAATGTTTGATTACCATTTGAGGCAGATAATGAGATTCATCAATTGTTTGAAACCTAGCAATGGACAGAGGTTAATTTAATATATACAGTACATAAATCAGATCTAAAAAAAGTTCTATAAAGACGAATTTTCAACTCCAAGCTGTTAGTCTTCATCAGGTATGAATATAAATAAGTCAGGATTCGCTCCTTTTTGTGTCCCTCAATGAATTCAACAATGGAATATATGCTCTAAGGAATTCCATGCTTTCATAATTTGTGTTCTTATCCATGACAGAATGTAGAGACTCAGAATGAAGGTTCATTTGTATTATCATTCACATATTTTTTTCCGGTGTTTTGATTGGCTGAGGAAACTGCAAATAACTGCGTACAAATAATATTC
>WUAP02123694.1:0-15539 GCA_015163945.2 Stichodactyla helianthus | reverse complement strand
ACTCCAGAGAACCAGAAACCTATTGTCTTGCCCTCCAAATTCAGCTGCATTCCGACGTGCTGCAAGGGGCCTATTACTGTAATAAAGTTCCAAAAATAAGTGATTTTAAACCTTAAATTTTTGCTTTGGAAAATATATTTATAAAGAATAATTTGGTAAGGGACGCCTTCCATTAAAACTGTGTATTTTTTAGATGTTCTGTGGCACACTGAGGACATTAATATTATACAGCTGCCCATAGCTAAGCTACGAAACAAATTCCTGGTTTTGACCCCCCTCTCCTCCCCCTTAATTAGTCTTGAAATGTCTCACATGGGGGCTAACATATTTCATTGCTATGTTACATCATACCTGGTTCTTGAATATTGCAAACCCCATGGTGACAGAAGAATGGATATTTTACTATCTCATTGATTATGTAAGTTTTCTTATTTTAGGAGCGCAGTGAAATGCTGAAGAAGTGGAATAGTCTGATTCTGCAGAATCAAGACCAATTAGCCAAACTGTTGACTACAGAGCAGGTTCGATACAAATACAATAGAAATCCATATCTTTAATGCCAGCAAGGAAAAAAAGTGTTGATCTCAGGGATGGCCCACCACTTAAACACTGACACAAAAATTGATAACCACCCTCAGCTAGTTTTTATGTTCTCTTCACCCACCCTTAATTGCAGCCTGAATTATTTTCTCCCATTTCCCCTTTTCACCAGCCCATTCCGCCTTTACTTTATACCTAGACCCTAAGGGGCTGCAGATTCCTTCCCAAACCATAAATTAATTGCTTCTTCCTGTTTCCTATATACAGGGCAAACCATTGGCAGAAGCCCAAGGAGAAGTCAAGTACTGTGCATCTTTTGCTGAATGGTTTGGTGAAGAAGCTAAAAGAGTGTATGGAGAGATTATTCCTTCTCCAATACGTGGTCGTAAACTACTAGTGCTGAGACAACCTGTTGGTGTGGCAGCACTTTGGACTCCAGTATGTGCAAGGATAAATTTAGCAATCTCTGTGATTTATGGATAAATTCATAAACCAAAGTTCAACTTTTACTTGAGAAATACAAAGGGATGGACAAACAATTAATAACAGAATGAAAAAAGGGACAAACACAAATAAAAATCTTTTTGTAAATTAATGGAATCATTTGGTTTTTTTTCAGTGGAACTTCCCTCTAGGAATGATAACTAGGAAAGCTGCCGCAGCACTTGCTGCAGGATGCACTGTCATAATTAAACCATCAGAAGAAACACCTTACTCTGCTTTAGCTTTGCAGCAAGTATAAATTAAACTTTCAGTATTGTTAATAATTAATTCAGCCTGCATTTTTGCTCGTATGGGGATGAAATTTATTGGTGGTACATATTAACAGTCCTGTTTCACATTCCAAAATTACCGCTGTAATCCTTGACCACAGATTCATTTGCACAGGCGTAGCCTCACTTAAGAGCAAATAATTCATTAATACCAACAGCAATGTGAAGAATGTACAACTTAAACAATATAAACACTTTTAAATTCCACGGACTTTCACTAGTATTTATGAATAACTTACTTACAAATGAGGCTAACCCTGTACAAATGAGTCAGCTGTTGTCATTACAAACAGCGGTTTTATGGAATGTGAAACTGGACTATTTCCTACCTTCCAAAGTATTTTATTCAATTTGTGTTAAACATTTCGAATTGAAACTTCCTTCTTACTAATATTGAGATGCTCTTTCCATTTCTGGAGTTCATTTTTGACATTGGTGTGTGATTTAAGGGTTGTCTGGTCATGTGACTTGTCAGTGCAAAAGGTCTATTGCTGACAGTGCATGGTTTATTGTAAATTTGTGTTGATTGTTTACCTTGGTGCCTTGGCTTACCAGTTTTGTTTTATTTTAGCTTGCTGAAGAAGCAGGTTTCCCACCAGGGGTAGTCAATACTTTGACATGTTCTAGAGATCATGTTAACATCGTAACAGATGCTGTACTCCAGAGTGACTTGGTCTCGAAAATGTCTTTCACAGGCTCCACTGCTACTGGCAAGGTAAATAGCTAGACATGCACAGCTGGTTACCAGTCATGACACCCACTAACCATGACATCCTATGACATGCCCAGAGTATGTATACCATGGCATCCCAGCATGATGCTCCCAGTACATATACCATCTCGTCCCCACTATACCATGTTGCCTCATACAGTATAGTATCAGGCAATTCAACACTTACCAGTAAGTCAAAATACTTTTAAAAATTCAGAAAGAACTCTTGGCACAGATAGTAGAAGCTAAGATACTTTTAATTTGAAATACGAAATGAAATCTTGGCATTGATTGTATGCATACTTCTTATAAAACATTTAACACTTTAATCTTCTATTAGACACTAGTGCACTGCAAAAAATTGGAGTAATTTCGTATAATTATGAATTAACTCATGTTGGAGCAACTCTAGTGAATTAAATGGAAATTTATGTAAATATAGTTTCTTTTCATCTTGAACCCCTTGTCCTCTAGTAGTAAGAAGATTTTTGAGCTCTCAACTTAGATTTGATGGTGTGTTATATTTGCATACTTTGATTAAATTAATTTGTTTTCTTTTCAGATTTTAATGGCTAAAAGTGTGGACACTGTAAAGAAGATGTCCCTTGAGCTTGGTGGTAATGCTGCATTTATTGTCTTTAAATCAGCTGACATAGATCAAGCTGTCAAAGGCGCAATTTCTAGTAAATATAGACATACTGCTCAGGTATATTAAAATACTAGAATTTTACCCTGTTTTATTTATAATTGACATACAGTACTATTGGTAAAAATAAGAAGTGATTACTTTATCTGCTCTACATGTATTGCTGCCTGCCAGTTATTCAAAGAATAAGCCTGCTTTTTAAAACTCCTGCCTTTTTCTTTTCAAACATCATTCAGACTTGCATTTGCTCCAACCGTATTCTTGTACAAGATGAAATCTATGATGAGTTTGCAAAACGTCTGGCTGAAGCCGTGGACAAAGAGCTGAAGGTTGGTAATGGTATGGACAAGAACTCAACTCAAGGACCTCTCATCAATGAACTTGGTGTTCAAAAGGTAAAATATTGGCATTGGGTTTCATTCTGTATCCCTCTCAAAGCTACTTGTGTGGTTTCTAATCTTTTTTGTTCTTTTGCTGGATTACTGCTGTCCCAGTTGATTAAGCTGTCCTTTACTACCCAGTCCTACATGCATTCCCTGTGCAGTGCTCCAGCTCCCCACTGGTCAGTCTCATATGTTCATAAATCTTTCATTTGTTTTTCTATTTTGTAATCTGTCTTCATGGTGTCAATGCTGTCATTGTGACAGTTTCCTTGGTGCAGAAGTAGTAGCTGCATGCAATCTCAAACCTTCCCTGCCCCCAAAGCATCCTTTTTTTTTCAGTGTTTTACCATATATTGTATTAAGATGGTGTCCATGCTCTCATTCAGGTATCCTAGCTGCTGCTTTACTTGTCCCATTTGTTTTCCACATGTCTAAGCATTTATTGCACATCCCCCAAAACCTCCCCTTTTGTGTGTCTATTAGGTCCAAGTTTGCCAACCTTAGGACCACCTCTCTACCTTCCTTGTTATAATGATAATAGTGATTGTATAGGTTGAAAGGCATGTTGCTGATGCACTATCAAAGGGTGCCAAACTGTTACGTGGAGGGCATCGTCACTCACTGGGAAAGGCCTTTTTTGAGCCAACAGTCCTTACTGAGGTTAATACTGACATGTTGGTCTGCAAAGAAGAAACATTTGGCCCTGTGGCACCTCTAATAAGGTAACAAATAAACACGAGAATCTTACAGATAATCCACAGTTTTTTAACTAGCAGGAAAAAAAAGAATCCAAAATGTTCATTAAAATTACCGTGCCGTACTCACTCAATAAACACACAAGTTTCAAATTCTCAAAAAGTCACTCCTCTTTGTGGATTCCCACTTACTTATGGCTCAACCCAACTATATATACTAAAGACAGTTTTCACTATACCTTGTAAGGCTTACCAACCACTTACTGAAACTTAATCATTGTATAACCAAACATTTATCCTAAACTAACCCACACTTAAATCGTAAGTGTTGTTTGAGTGATAATGCAGTGCCATATATATCATAGGTTCAAGACAGAGGAAGAGGCAATTGCTATTGCAAACTCCACTAACAGTGGTCTCGCAGGTAAGTAACAATTATGGTTGTCACAGTATGATTAATAATAATAATGATAATAATAATAATAATAATAATACTTTTAACTCTAAGTATCTGTTAGTGTTGACTCTTTTAAGAGAACACTAAAGCTTTTACCAGTTAACTTTTCCACTACATTGTGAATTGCTTCAAGGGGTTTATATGCCTGCTTTTTGGCCTTGTAAAGTAACTGGGTTTAAAGTTTTCATAATGTCTAGCCAATATTTCAAATTGTACCTTCCTTAGGTTATTTCTACTCCCAAGATTACAGTCAAATATGGCGCATAGCAGAGGCAATGGAAGTAGGATTGGTTGGAGTTAATGAAGGACTTATCTCCAATGAAGTCATCCCTTTTGGTGGATGGAAGCAGTCTGGTCTTGGACGTGAAGGTTCCAAGTATGGAATAGAGGAATATATAGAGATGAAATATGTCTGCATGGGTGGAATTAGTGAGTAAGATGAAATTGCATGTTATTGAATATTTTAGACTTATGTAATATACTAGTCTACTTTGCAGACTCAATTTATAATGCTAATATCTCAATTCTGCAAAGCAGGCTACTAGAATACTAGATAGATATATATGACTAGAAGAATGGAAGGTATCAAAAAATTTAATATCTTTCAATGAAATAAACCAATTAGTACAATTATGAACATGTGTTTGTCATTTAGTTAAAGTTTGGAATAAAGTAATTTTAGATAAAATAATTTTTGCTAGATATTTGCTAAAATTAATGCTTAACAAATAAGCAAGACATGTTTTACTTACCTGGGGTTCAGAGGCTTTTTATTCTTGCTCCAGCTGTTGTACGTTAGAACCTCTGGAATCCCAGGGTACATTTTACTTGCTTGTTTACAAGTATAATTTGCAAAGCTCAGTCTCTGACATGTGCATTTGGCATGGAAAGACTCTCGTGCATTCAGGGCAGTCAAAGGCTTACATCTAATGAATATTAATAAGTTTTGGAATTCAATAGGGACAAATTAAGAAGTGAGAAATTAAAATTAATATATTGATGGAAAATGAACTTAAATAACAACAGCTATTATTACAGCTGAGCCTGCAATGAAATAATCTTTTGTTTTAAGAATCATTTAAGTGAGACTATCAGGTCAATACAATACATAATGGTTCATTTGCATCTCATCTGCATGCATCTGTATACTAGCACATGACAATGCAGGATAAATAGGATAATGTAGAACTTTAATGTACAACTCCTTGGTATAAATATTAACAAACCTTAACCTTAGTATAAAATGTTGTTTTTAAATAATAAACAATAATAATAAACATGAAGTGAAAACTTACTTAATAACCTTTTCTGGTATTTATTCACTGGAGGGCAAAAATAACAAGCCTTGCAACGATGGTGATGGATAAAAATTAATGCATTTTAGGACAAATAATGAGTTGGAAGTGCTTTAATTATAAAAATTTAAACTGTGTTGCCACTAAAAAGTGTATATTTTAAATATATCAAATTGAGAGTTAAGTTTTGAATTCTCAAACTTTTGCCTTTCAAGTACAATGAAACTTTTATTTGACTTCATATGTAGTACAGAATGTACACAATCAAAAACTACTGTACATGCCCAGGTACATGCACTTTTCATCTCTTTAGATATGCTTTTCTTACAAAACATTTACTCAAACGGCTCTAACAAAAATATTGAATGACATTCCAAATCCACAAAAATATATTATAATAATAATACCTTAATTTTTATTTTAAATGTCATTTTTACTAGGTTCTTGCTTTATTTGTTGTTATCAAGTTGTTCTGTAATTATTTTCCTGTGCTAAATAGAGTGAATGTATTACTAAATCTAAGTATACCCTTATATAAAACATGAAACAAAATTGTTAATTAGACTAATAACTATTTCATGGGTTTATTGTAATCACTCTATGCGACAGCATTGACAAAGGCAAAAGCTCTAGCTGCAGCAGCAGCAGCAGTCCATATCAATCACCACCACCACAACAACCAGTCAGTATCAACCACAACAACAACCACCACCACAACAACAACAACAACTACAACAACCAGAAGTCAGTAACAACTACAACAAAATCTAAGATTACATTTCCAGCACGAAAAGAAGACTAGCATCTTTAAACCAAGGCCTTCATTTTTGCTGAAAACGAATTGTCACCTCTGTCTGTTGATTATGCTATATGCTTGCAGTTTAACGATTTAATCTGTCATCATGAACACAAAAAGCAAATGCCATAGGAAAAACAATGATGCTCTGGGCTCATGTCATGGTAGCTTGGTGCTTAACATACTTTCATTTTTTTATTGAGTGAGTCTTCGTCAAAAGACTTGGTGCTGGTTGATGGTGACTGGAATATGTGGTCCTCATGTTCATCCATAGAGGACTGCTGTTGATACTTCTTGTAGAACGGAAAAGCAGCTTCCCAAACCTTAAAGTAAATAACATTTGATTGACCGTTGCTCTGATTCCGGGCTGACTGCATTTTGCGGCCTAGAGCCCATTTCTCAGAACTGTGAAGCTCATTTTTCCCCAGAAATTGGGGGAATTCATGTCCATCCTCTCTCTTGGCAGAGACCAGAGAGAGTGTGGGCTCAGGGGGCGAGAATGTGCTTAAGGCAAGACTATTTGGGTTGCACACTGCATTATGGACTGGCGTGCAAATAGAAAAGCTCAAGAGTCGTCAGCAAACTTAACAAGACACACACCTTTTCTCGGAGAAGAAGATCTGTAACAGCTTCAACATCAGGCACCATATATCGATCCTTGTCCAGCGGCCTAGAAAGAGGATACCAAAAATGACATTAGGAAGAGTTGAGGGAAGCGCCCTTTTCTAAGATATATATCAGATCATTTACCAATGAGAGGCACTCCAAGCTGGAAAGAAATGAAAACTCACTTTACAACCGAGCGGACAAGTGCGTAGACTGACTCCAGTGGCTGAGTTGTCTTTAGGGGACGCAAGAATTCGATTCCTTGGCAAGCGGCAAGCAACTCCATAGCAAGCACTAGAAATAAATAAGACCATCACAAAATGCTCGCAAAAGCGCGCACACGCCGCCGACAAGTGAAGGCTAAAATTTATTTTAAGCTTTCTATCGTATGTACACGGTATAAAAGCAATGGAGGTGTTATTATTGGGATGGTCATAAAGAGGTGGATGGAAAAACAATATTAATGCGCAATGCACGTTTCACCAAAAGTCTTTCCAAACAGAAGCCATTCAAGAATCAAGGAGCATACCATACTCATTCGGATTGCACGTAAGCATGAATACGAACTATTGCCTGACCTTTCTCCACGTTCTCCACAACTTTCAAAACTTTTCGAGCCGAGAAGCCTCCCATTGATACGTGATCTTCTTGGCCAGCTGATGTACTGAGTGAATCTACTGATGATGGATGACAAAGAACCTTGTTTTCTGATACTGTTGACCAAAAAAGATGCACTTATGATGTAGTTATTGCTATTGTTATGTTAGCTTACCTTTCCTAGGGCCAGTAATGCATGCTATAGTGGTAAAATCATAGGCGGTGGAACCAGGGGCCTGCGAAGGGCTAGAGGCCCCCACTTGAGAGTTTGCGGGGGCTTGCCCCCCCTTTTTAGGGGTAGTTTCGATTTGCATTTTGATTTTTTTGCTTGTTATGCCTGGGTAGGGTTCCCTAACTTTTCATGCGAAGTTTGAGAACTTACCCAGACAGCGCGTACTAGATATATTTCATTGTGGCAGATAATCTCGAGCATGTATGTAGGCACGTGCACTTCGGCTAGAAATGTGTCGTGTCTCTTATAAAAATTCCCGGGGGATTCCACAATGCCTCCGAAAAGAAATACTCGTATTGAATCATTTTTTTTACATCAGTTTCTTCGAAGAATGTGTACTGATTCTAACGATAAAACTTCAGCAAAAGAAGGCCCGGGCGGGAAGGAAGGAAGGACATGTTGGACATAGACTTGAACTAACGCAAAGGGACAGGAGGCCCTTCTCAATACAGCTTGGACGACCTCGGCTCCAAACAACAACAACAACAAAGAGAGAGAGAGAGAGAGAAAAAAAAAAAAACCTAATCAATTTTCGGCCTTCCAATTTTTACTTCGTTCCGCCGCCACTGAAAATTACATCACACACATACCAAGGGAAGCCGCTGTACAGTGCATCATCATAAAACCTGAAAGAGAACGAAACCTGGCAACATTCTGAAATCTGCATAAATATGAAAAGGTGATGGAATACTAGTTGTGCCTTGGACACACATAGTCTGTTGTTATTATTGTGTTCTGAACTAACTCGAGAAGCGAAGTGGAAACGATAGAGACATCCTACCTGAATTAAGGCCACCGTCTTTGCAGAGAAACGCAGGAAGTTCGCTGTACGCTATGAAATATAACAGAGACGAACTCAGTAAAAAGAGAGAATTAAACGACAAGTGTGCAAACTTTCTCATTGAATCCGAAGACTGATTATCTGTTTCTTATAAACTTTGATGTAGTAGTTATCGTATGTAAATTATGATCACTACAAACTACAGGAGCTAGAATGTCTCATTTTCAATTTCTTATTTTGGAGCTGTGATGTTTATTGAGCAAATCACCTGGAGCACATCGTTAATGGCTTACCAGGATTCATGAGTCTTTCGTTTCTTCTCTCACTCATGCTTGCAAGTTCATGTACTCCAATGGCCAGGTAGTCGAGTGCCTGGAAAAATGGATGAAAATATGAAAGTAAAGCCAGGTAGACCAAATCCACTTGGGCGTAATGTTTACCCATTTCATACCACGTGTCATCCTCTTGGGAATAAGATTCTTTGTTTGAGGCTCATCCATTTTAACGTATCTTCTCAAGCGCTAGCGAGAAACAAAGAAACAATACCCAAGGGGATGACACGTGGTCTGAAATGGAAAAACAAAGTTGCGATGGGGCAAGATTGGGAATTATATAATGCTCTACATTCTTGTTATCATTAGTAAACTTATTGATGCTGCCGTTGCTGTTGGTGATGGATGCTACTGCTGCCGACACTAGAGAAGAACGCATGCTATCTGTATAGTAGAAATACGCAAATTTTACATTTCGACACTTGTCTAACGATAGGACTTGAGAAAATGCCAAACCTTAAGGTCAGTTCTTAAAGCTTAAGGCCAATTCTTACATATGTTCTTCATGATATCTTGGTCCCGCAAAAATATGCCACCGAAAAGGTTTGTATACTAGGAGAAAATGAACATTTCTTTTCATACAGAAACTCTTGCTGTTGAATTCTTGGAACTGTGCTAAAATGCACGCATGCGCAAACGTTTTTCTGTAGTGTCACTGCTGCCAATATGTGCGGTGATGACGGTGATGATGATGATGGTGGTGACAATGGTGGTGATGATGATGATGATGATGATGATGATGTCATGAACGCTGAATTACCTTGGCTGGATATTCTCCATGAAAGTTTCCTCCCGAGATGATAGCACCTCGATCTGCAAAGATGATCTTGTATCGAGTCAAAGGAATATTTTAGTGATGGAAAGCAATAAGATTGTGTAGATAGCTGATATTTTTAACCTTCCCTTGCGCATTCCGTCTCAAGGTCCTCTAGCTGCCCGCGGTCGATATTATGTTCAAATATAAGGATACAGGATTGTCGGTAGCGCTATTCATCTCTGTGGTCAGAATTCCTCGTACGAAATCAATTGTGTCATTAACTATTCCATGAACCTGAAAATCCAAACGAGATGAAATACCATGGGCGTAAGAGCAGGGCGTAGAGGGATAAAAGTGAATAACTCGGTGGGGGCTGTATATATACAAACGGATATATTGTTCGTAAATGTAACTTGTTTTTACGTCGAGCTCAAGGGGAGTCATTGCCCCAAGCCAGCTCATGACTAAAGCTGCCGACGCCAGATCGAATTGGAATTTAGAAGGGTTTTTTTGCATATGGAGGGACGAGAACCGGGATAAATACCCCTGAAGTACAGGAGATAACTGCAACAAGTAATTTTTCACATATAAAGGCATGTCTGAGTATTGAACCCACGACCACATCGTTGAGCGTGGAGACGCATTGACCGCGCACACCACCTGTACTTGTAGTATGGATAGCACGCCTACCTGAGGACAGCAGCGCAGAGTATAGGCATCTTGTACCCGGTTACAAAACCGATGGCTTTCTGTCGAGCAGTGAACATAAAGGAATGAACATTTCCTTTTTTATACGTATGCTGTATTTTTAGAGTTAAGTGGGTCCCGGTGTAATTTCCGATATACCTTAAGTGCACGTTAAACCTTCCACTGTTCCCTAAAGGCTCGGACACACGATGCGACGTTTCCTGTAACGGGGAAATCGCACCGTGTTTCCACCCGTGCAACTGTTGCGCGCGATGTCGCAGAAGTAGAAACGAATTCTACTTTTACGGGTGGACACACGATTTCCCCGTTTGAGCAACGTCGCAGGGAACGTCGCATCGTGTCCGACCCTTAACAAGTTGTAGTTATCTTTGCAAAAAGGGGAAATTTTCAAGATAACTGCGATTTGCTTCAACCAATTACACTCCATGCACCGCATCAGAAGCTAAGATGATGAATATCATGTCAAAGATGTGAAAGAAATGATTATCGGGCTTTTATATGATGATGATTACCACCATCCTCGTCGTCAGAATCATTATTGTGATCAGCATCATTATCATCACTGTCATAATTATCATCACAATCATTATCATCACCATGATCACCACCATCATCATCATGATCGTCATCATTATGATCATCACCATCATTATAGAGAGCACCACCATCTTCGTTCATTAGCAACATCACCAAAGCTTAGTTGAAGTGGGTGACATATATTTGACTACTCTGACTGAAGGAATAGTCGTATCGCGTTACTCACCTGCGATCTCTGAAGGATGTAGTTCAGAATGTAACACAGATCGTAGTCTCTCTGCGACTTTACCCTGTCCTTTATGAGGACGAACTCGCTGAATATCTGCCGAACAAAGAAGTTCGTAAACTCTTTGAGGAAGTTTTTAAACTCGAACAGAAAACACTTCATAGAAAAGGGAATTTTTTTCATTGGTACGTAACGTCAAGAGAGGAAAGGAATGGTACAGAGGTATCTGGGTAGAAAAATTATGCTTAGGAACTGATCATAAAGTAAACTAGGGAGGGCTGGTAAAATAAATGAAGGTAGTTATTTAAGTGGCCCACCTGTTTTCTCAGTGTTGATTTAACATGTCCACCACTTAAACAACATTGGCACAAATATTGATAACCACCCTTGGCTAGTGCTCATTTTCTCTTGACCCACCCTTATTTACAGGCTGAATTATTGTGACCCCTCTTTTTTTTATCAGTCCAACCCCCTTTACTTTATGACGAGTCCCTTGATGTTCGGTTTAGTTCTATGATTACTAACTGCTCACTCACCGATATCAAAAGCATTGGTGCTTCCCTTAAGAACCTCTAGGGACAATGCAGCAACAATGTCAGCTTGCTTGGCGATTGCATTGGCTCGTTCAAGTGCTTAAAATAAAAGAATACCAATGAAGTAATTTAGGGTCAAAATACATGGTCCCGTTGCTGAGATTTCAATTTCCATATTGAAGATTTTCTTTACGCCCTTACCTTCAGCTCCGAGAGCTGTTATAAGCTGAGTACCATTGATTAGAGCGATACCCTGAAAGGAACGAAGAGATACAAGCTAGCTAGATATAAAATATCAGTAATTCAGATGCAACAAGTAGAGGATATGACTATAAAAGAAACGAGGAATGCATCGATGGCAAGTACGACTTGCGTCACTTTTTCATGACCATTCTAGCATCCTTCTACCGTCTTTTTCTGCTCCTGATCGCGTCGCAAAGTCTCGCTGGACCGAACTTCTTTAACATATGACTTACCTCTTTTGGCAGAAGAGTTAGTGGCTTCATGCCATACGCCTCAAGAACCTATAAAAGAATCCAATTAAACGCATACTGGAAAAGACTTTTACGATCGAAGAAACTTTTACGTAATGATATACTTTTGTGGGACCAAGCTATCATATAAATAAAGAACATGTAAGAATTTATTTATTCTTTCTATATATACACACGGAACGCATTCAATTTACTTTCATATGTAATAATTAGCTTTAAGTTTTGAGAACTGACCTTAAGTTTTGGCATTTTCTGAAGCATAATTATAAGACAAGTGCGAACATCAAATTTGCATATTTTTAAAATAGCACGAAGACGTTTTCGGCTAATTTGCATAAGGCAATGAGCATGCGCAGACATTTTCCTTTAGTGTCGATAATTTCGCATTTTCATTGGATGGGCAATGGTCTCGGACGCTGTGATTGGCTCGACGAAGTCGTCAATTCCGTACCGTCGCGGTGCCGCAAAAACTTCTCAATATTCATACTTTCATTTTGGTAGCAACGTTTTCCTATAAAAATGGATGAACGGTTTTTTTGCGTGCCTCTCTGCATTCCCACAGTCCCTTGCGAGATAAGTTCGTTACCAGTTTTTTTAAACCCAATGCCATCTTTCCCCCATTAGAACACGATTCTTACCAGATTTGCATTGGCCCATCCACTCTTTGGACTCCACATTATACCTTCTCCCAACACAATACCCAAAGCTAAATGAGAAAGCGGCGCCAAGTCTCCACTGGCTCCAACAGTACCTTGCTCAGGTACCATGGGTAACATGGAATCTACAAACATATAATAATACTCTTTACTCAAGAAGCCTTTTTAGGAATGTTAGGGGGTTAATCATACGTGAGCCTTCCTCACGAGCATAGGAACAAGTAGAGATTTCCTATTTAATTAACTTTAAATACCCATAAAACAGAGCACTGATGGAGAGAGGAGTTAAAGGGAGCACCTTCGAACGCTTTATACATGAGCCCCTTGCTCGGGAGAATTGGGTAACTACTCCCTGCATTATCAAAGTAAAATAAACTACCTCTACCTTTTTTTACCTTTTTTGATACCAGCCTCGTTTTTAGGTTTGAAAGCATAAAGAAACTGAAAACAGTACTATATATTTTTTCCACTTGTACTTACTATTGAATGCTGTGATGTACTGCTCAAGAGTGCGCTCTGAAATTCCACTAAAATGATTAAGAAATAGAGTGTGTTTGTCCATTCCCAAGGGGATCAAAAGACAAAGGCATGGCAGCCATGTTGGTGCCACGGACAAAAGGAACTAATGAGTAATCTTTTGTTAGGACCTGTTTATACGAAGGTGAGCCAGCCCGGTAAACGGGCTGGCCCGCTCTGCCGAGATGAAATTTTCTTGGCGTTTATATGAGAAAATTCAGCCCGCTTACTGGGATGAAATCAGTCGTGTGATTGGTCAGCGCTTATTTCGCATGCGCAGTAGAAACATTTTCAGCACGCTTGCCGAGATCTCGGTAAGCGAGCCAGCCCGCCTTCCCACATAAACGCAATGAAATTTTTACAAAGAATGTAGGCTGAACCGAGATCTAGGCAGAGCGGGCCAACCCGCTTACTGGGCTGGCTCGCCTTCATATAAACGGGGCCTTAGAAACCAACCAACATCGTCGCGATGATGTCACGTGAAAACACTCTATAGAACTATTAATCATAAAAATATAGTGTAGTTCGACCACACAAACTAGCTGTATTCTGATGAGTCACGGCTTACGCAGCACAAATATAACATGTTCAACAGATCGGACGATGTGTTCCACGGTGACCGCTACAAGGCACATATCGGTATAGCTCAGGAAGCTTCACCTACCTGTATCCTTTAGCTAGAACATTTATCCTTAGAGCGAGCAGCATTCGCGTCCTGTTTAAGGTTAACGGATCACCAGTGCCTTAAAATAGAAATTTAATAAAATAAGAAGCGTTTCTGGAGCCGGCAAAGCCAAAAAAAAAAAAAAAAAAAAAAACGCGCTGAATCTTTGAAAACGCGTTTATCGCATTTGATGAAGTAATTCTGATTACAATGTAGTTACCTATGGCATGGGAGCGTACGACATTCTGTTGCAGTTCTCTGGTAAAAAATAGAGGTAAAGACAAATAATGACAGAATTGATGCGATTGATAGACCAAAAATTCTAGTTTTATTGTCTTTGTTTGTAAAGAAGATATTTTTGGCCCCTGCCCTTCTTCTGGCCTGTTGCTATCCCTAGGCCTGTTCCCGCAACGTCCCGCGGTACAACCTTTACATGAAATCCTTGCCGGTGATCCTGTGCCCTGTTACCGTTGATAGTAACCACAATAAAACAAACAAACTAATAAACCAAAATAACATAAATGAATAAACTTTTCATACATTAGTTTGTCTTTGGGTATGACAACTTGTGCGAACTTCCCAAAGCCAGTTGTCACTCCATAGGCAACTGTTAAAAACATAAACGTAAAACGAATTTTTATTGTAGTTTTTGATCTCGAATGCATTCTTTTTCTCCATGCTCAGATAACACACCAAGCAAGTTCACGCAACGAAAGAATCAAGGATGGCACAGCGTTAGCGCACTCGCCTCTCAATGGGGTCTCGATAGGGTTCGATTCCTGGACTCGGCATTTCATCTAACTTTCGTTGATTCCAGGGTTTTTCTTCGGGTTCTCCGGTTTTCCTCCCTCCGTAAAACCCAACACGCTAAATTCCAATTCGATCTGTGAGTTAGCCATGCCCTGACTTAGATCAGCCCAGAGGTTGTTTCAGGGTTCGATAAAATTGATGGTCAGAAATGACTGATTAAAGAACAGAAAACAAAACAAACAAAAAGAAAGAAAGAAAGAAACAGGAAAATAATATATGAATGGTCATGTATCACATGATCCATCAGTACAGCCTTCCGAGAAATAACGGACTTCCATTTCAAAGGCGGAAATATTTGAATAAGTTATTTTTAGATATTTACGGTTCCGTTTTCACGTATCATTTACAAAGTTAAAAGGGTGTGTTCAGTACTTCGTAAGGGACTTCTCATTCTAAGCTGAAGAGGGGCTGCAAATAGTGGGAGGGTCATCATTTTTTTATGTACCCCAAAAGGGAGGTCTATCAAAAGTTTTGCAAGTGTTTTGGGGTGGGCACACATTATTTGGTGTCCAATGAGGGGAGGGCCTGATTATTTCTTGCATCTTGTATGAGGAGGGTGCGAAAAAAATCATCAAAGCAACAATGAAATGCACCCCCTAGCCCCATCTAGTTGAATGATATGTCCCTAAGATCTGTTACATAGTTACATATGATACTGTTATGAGGGCCGACGTGCCTAGTATCACGCTTAGTAATTCAAGAAAGTTCCATTATGCTAATAGACAATTCTAGAATGTCTAGGAAATATGGTAATGAGTTCTGGAAGGTTCTAGAAAGATAAAACTTTTGTAGT
>WUAP02123693.1:0-32048 GCA_015163945.2 Stichodactyla helianthus | reverse complement strand
AGGATTTACTATGTTGCTGTACAAGTGCTGACCTAATTATCAAGATGATAATTGATGTGGTAACCTGGTGATGACCCGGTGTCCTTCATAACAATATGGACTCACTATGTTGCTGTATGAGTACTGACCTGATTATCAAGATAATTGATGTGGTAACCTGGTGATGAGCCTGTGACCTTCATAACAATATGGACTTCCACCATGTTGCTGTAACCTGATTTACTGTCATGGAATCCCTGTGGTACCATTCCTTAACTTCCATAAAAGGAGTGGCTTATTATAATTATCAGGTATGTATTAATGCATTGTTTCTTTGTAAACATATATTAAGTGTTATCATGTACATGTACCATCATCATGTCGATGTTGGTGTAAACATTTCAATATTATATTAATATACTAGCACTTGAAACTTGTCTAGATGTGTGTATATTTAAGATTACTTACCTTTTTAATTACTAAGATTAACTACTTTTTTTATTTTGCATTTTTTTTACACCTATTTCAAAAAGGTTGTCACAGCTGAAAGCAACAAGCCAAGTCCAGCAGGCAGTAATTCACCCATTTAGATGTGATCATTTTAGTCTTTTTACAATGGCATGCTGCTAATAATGCTTTCCAAGGTCAAATGTGTTGAAAAAGTTGGCTAATATCCTGACCACAGAGTCAGATGTTTGCTTTTGGTCTCAATTGCTTTATGCTTTTGGCTGTGACAGCAATTTTGAAATAGGTGTATATATATTTTCATAGTTTAGATATAGGCTATCGCATGGGTGGGTTGGTGTTTTTATGAATTAGGGGACCAAAAGTCCTGCCATACCACACCTGTTCTTTGGGTAAACCTGTAAATTTATGTAAAAAAAAAAGGTGTAGATAAAACAAGATATTTTGTCTTTTTGTGTGTAATACCAACATCTGTCATATCTTTGTTTTTGATCCCATTGGCAATCACTAAAAATGCATAGTACTATGCCAACGGTAATTGTGTAGAATAGTGCCCCTGTTGACAGTTGACCGACATGTTAACGGGTGTGCTATTCTACACAATTACCTATGCCAACAGCTCACAATTTTTAGAGTAAATTTTGTGGCAGTGCATGCAATAGTGTTTACATTTTTTAGTAGTGACTAGTAAATTACTCTCATAATCCAGTTGAAAATGTTCATAAAATCTAAAATCTGATTAATGTCAAATGATTGATACTAAGCAATAATTTTGGCAGGACAAATAATTTCAATTTCCCCTGCCATTTAATTTTCTGTTTGGCAGTTCAAAATTGTTTTTCCCTTTCAGTAGTAAAATTTGACCAATATTTTGGCCTTTGGCAAGCCACTATTTCAATTCCTGAATTAGTAAACATTTTTAAATTTAAAATAAAACGTAACTAACATGTCGCATAGAGTGATTGCAATTAAACCTGTGAAATAGTTATTAGTTTAATAGAGGTCTTTAGATACTAATTCTATTATTTTCCTTTGTTGGGATTTGACTATTGGTCATTAAATATTGGATTTTATTATATTTTAAACTACAGTGTTTTACAAGGATTTCTACCACTGAGAAATGTTGTATCTCAGCACACGTAAAAATACAATACTTTTCACTTGTGAAAATATCAACCAATCAAATTTTTAGTATCCAGTGGTAGAAATCCTTGAAAACACTATAGTTTATATAATAAACAAAAAAATACATGGATGCTTGTAGATATGGAATTTATCTTCTCGTGTTCAAATTTGATATCTCACTCGTTCGCTGCGCTCATTCGTGAGATATCAATGAAATTGAACAGTTGAAGATAAATTCCATATCTCTGCGCGCCCATGTATTATTCTCTATTTGTTTCACAGGTTTATTGCAATCACTCTAAATGTTAACAGTAATCAAGTTATGTGATGTCTAAATTATGTTGTTTGGTGAGTTGTCTAAGTGCATGTCTGTTGTTTTCCAACAGCTTGTCAGTCTTTCCAATATCAATCATCATTTGATTGTCTTACTGTCAAGCTCTGCATGGCCAGTACACATTACTGACAGGTATGTATATCTATTGTGTATAAATACCTTAAAAGATGATGTGATTGTACGTTTTTGTTGAAAATGTTTTAAAACTTGGCACAATTATTAATTTTGAGTGCTACAATAAAAAAAAGAAATAGGGGTCACTGAATTTGTATAGAAGATATAATTTTAATGGCCATCTTTTTCAGACAAAATAGGATAATGTAATAGGCCATTTGCATGATGGAATCACTTTAATACAGTACCACTACCAGATCCAAATCAGGACAAGTCACCAATTTAGATTTTGAGATAATTGCCATTGAATAATAAAATGCCTTATCCGCCATATTAAAAGTGCTCTGCCACAGGAAGCCCAACCATGAAAAGCATGCACAGAAAATATGTGTATAAATACACAAGCACATTACCTTAACTTTGTTTGCACATAGCCTAAAGGTTACTGGTTTCATCAAGTTATATGATGACTAAATTATGTTGTTTGGTGATTTTTGTTTCTAATGGATGTCTTCATCTTTTTCCAACAGCTTGTCAGTCCTTCCAATATCAATTGTCATTTGATTGTCTTACTGTCAAGCTCTGCATGGCCAGTTTTAAATAACAGACAGGTACGTTTTGGACATATAATAGCTGGAAGTTCCCAGGCTACAAAAACAATTGAAGTTAGTTTGGATAGCAGGCTGGTTTGAGAATTATTGGATTAATAATACAGAGGATATTACATGGGCACATGGAGATACGAATCGAGATACGAGATATGAAGTTCATCTAATTAAACTTATGTTTTTATTTTAGTTTGCCTCAGTTTGTCCATATAATAAAAAGAACATTACATGTTGCTGTGCTCGCTCGTAAAATATTATTTTCACCACTTGAAAATAAAATTCATATCTCTGTGCCACCGTGTAATATCCTTTATTATATCCACATCCACTGGATATGAGCAATCACATGCTCTGATTGGTTCCTCTACTACTAGGATATCAGCTCATATCCCGTGAGTAGAGAAGTAAACAAAATGGCGGAGCGTTTTGCCGACATTATTTTACTTTTTAAACTTGAAAATAATTAAAATTCTACCTTTCTCACAATCCAGTGGATGTGGATATAATAAAACAATTATTCCACTCAATCTCGTCATACATGGCTAATAGCCAACTCGGCGCTGCATGCCTCGTCGGCTATGAGCTCATGTACGACTCGATTTCATGGAATAATTGTTAACTATATAATATGTAGCAATGTGAATTAAATTTATTACAGAAGAGTTCAAAGATTTTCATTTTTTCATCTTTGCAGATACTAAAATAATCTGTCATATTGAGAAGAACCAAGACCCTGTGCTGCAAAGCCTTGTGAGATGACAATGCAGCACCATCAAGAACCAACCAACCAACCAATCAGTATAGAGGACAACATGTGATGTATCTACCAGTAAAGAAAGATGGCAAAACTCTAGCATTATCTAGGATTTTCATTTAAAAATATTTAGTCTTGTCTTAGGAAATACAAAAAAAATCTAGTATTATCTAGGAATTTCAAAACAAAACAACAAAAATCTAGCATTATCTAGGAATTTCAAAAAAAAAAATCTGGGAATAGCTGTTATTACAGCTGAGCCCGCAATGAGACAATCTTTTGCTTTAACATATCATTCAAGAGAATCACAGTCAATACAATGCATAATAGAATCACAGGTCAATACAATGCTCATTAGCATCTCATCTGGATGCATCCGTAATAACAGCTATTTCCAAAAAAAAAAAGAAAGAATTTCAACAACAACAAAAGCATTCTCTAGGAATTTACCAATTTACCTGGTCAAATTAGTATATTTTACAAGCAACAGTAAAGTAAATATATAATGGATTTTCATATTGAATACCTTTTCAAGTTTTTGTTTCTAAATAGACAGCAGTGATTTCAAAACTTAACAAATACTTTTGTTTCAGTTTAACAACTCCAAGCCAAAAGAAACCTTTACATAAGGAAGAGTTAATGAATTTACATGTAAATGATTGCAATACTATATAAGCTTGCATAGGATTAAGACTGATGAATCATAAGTTAATACTTTTAATTACCAGTCCTCTAGCCATAGGTATTAGATATAAGAGAGTGTTTCACTTGAAATCAATAAGATACTTAAATATTTTTAAAAATTATTTCATCAAAACAAATCTAAACAAAAAAAACCCAAACAAACAAAAAAACTTTTCCATAGCTAGCCAAGGGTTCTCAGTAAAAACCGAATCTACTGGAATAAAGGCAATTTAATCTTGTGCTCAATATTAATTATTGTTGAAAAAATTAGAAATTCTTATTGGCTAATGTCTTTGCATTCTTGTCCAAAATTTACTGAGAACTCTGCTAGTAAGAAACACTCTCCTATATCTAATAATATTATTATTTATTATTTGTAGAACAGAAAATTGAAATACAATTCATACCTCCCACGAGGTCCTGCCAAAAGCACCAAAAAGAAGCTGTCCCACAGGCCAGGATACCAGAAAGGTAGTACAACAATGCTGTTCCCGTTGAATCAGAGTCGAGGCTGTGATCAGCAACATATGATGACTGCTCTGGTGTTGAAGGCTGTTGTCAAAGATGCCAAATTAAAGCTCTCTTCAGATGTCATGGGAGTGCGCTGATGGCATGGATACCAGCTGCCACTGTGCAGGTTAGTGCAAGTAGGAGCAAAGGCAGTCATGCTGCACTATTCATGGGTATGCATGACAGTGACAACTTGAAAAATGTGATCAATAGACTTGCAAAAGACACCATTCAGACCTCTAGACAAGTAGATTATCAACCTGGGAAGACTAGAACTTGAATCACATCTAGGATCTATACTTGAGTAAAATGATGTTCGGCTATACTGATACACAAGGTTCTATCATAGGATTGTAATTTAATAAGTTTTTTTACCAGCAAAATAAGACCTTGGTTTCTCTTAATATGTTATCAATAAAAACTTCTTGGTTTTATAAACAAAATAAGAAAATGAAGCAAGAACAACAACTAGGAATCAAATAGTATGAAATCTGTAGACAAAAAAATAAGGAAAATAAGGGGAAAAACTGAAGTTAAACTCCTTTCAGAAAAATTAGCAAACATAAGGCAAAAATGTTTTTTTATTTTCGAAACTGAGGTCTTACAGAAACCATTAAATCTCAAACAAAACAATTTGCAAAATTATTACCAAACGTAACCACATAATTCAGGAAAAATTGGAACACATAGAAATTCCAAATTTTAGCTAGAGCAACTACTTGATAATGTATGTATCATTCATACTGTTGGCTGAAATTGTATAGGTGGGCATGTGATGACATAGTTTGTTTTAATAAATTGCCAACCAAAAATCTATTGATCATCCAACAAAGCAGTGTGACAAAACCTATTGTTGAAATGCTTGGTGCATTAATATCACATTGACAGCATATTTTGATATTTATGAAGTGATTGAATTTACATTTAAATTTACAACCAATTCAGCTGTGCAGAATTATGAAAAATACACAAAAGAGTGCAGACAAATCAATACAAGCCAAATATGGCAAATGTGAAATGAAAAATTGAATGAATAGAGGACAAGGAAAGCCATCAAAAAATGGTAAATGGCCTCACTATCAATGAACCATTCACTTAATCATGAATGGAATGGAATTATTATCAAAAGACCAGTAATGGTTTTACTGTGAATTATAATCAAAGTGCTCTCTGTATTTTTGCACAAGCTTTCTCAAATTGAAATACTTGAAATCTGTCCATGGAAATTTGAAAAATTATCTATGCTGTCATCAGTTTTGGGTAAAATTTGGACAAATATGATACATGTAGTTGTTCAGAAGTTAATACAAAAACAAATTGGGAATTATTTTATTTACTGTACAACAGAATATTTACTTCTGTGGAGAAGTTGTTTTGCTGGTGAAAAAACTCCTCTTAGGAAATAAGATAACACCCTAATAGACAGAAATAAAAATTTCTTTAAACTAAGGAATAAGGCCCCCTCACTCCAAAAAGATTGAATCACTCATGCATTACTAACAGTTAAATATTCTAAATACTTCAAAGGGTTGGTCCCTTTAAAGTGAAAGTGATAGAGTGGATTTTGTATTTACATTGTGGTATCTTGTAGTACAGTTACTGGTATACCATGTTGATGCGGTCATGAACTGTACATTTTATATCAGTCAAGGCAAAAATGTTTCCTCACACTTACAAAATCCACTCTGTTATCATTTCTAACTTGAAGATTCATAGGATTAGGCTGTTATTAAAATATTAGATTTTCTACCTTAAATGTAAAAGTTTGGAACTTTCGCTATTTCATAATGACATCAGACTGCATGAAACCAAATATTTGTAACGTAATTTTCAGAGCTTGTTGAATTTCATGTTTCTGTTTTGGCCATTATTTTTTCATCAAGGCAATGGACTTGTGATTTGATGGCATTATGACTTAGCTAAATTATAAAAAGTTTAAATGAACAAAATAATTATAGGCCCAGTCTTAGCACACACTGAATAAATTAATCTTTATAAATTATAGGCCCAGTCCCTAGCAGACACTAAATGAATTAATCTTATTGTATATTAAATTATAGGCCCAGTTCCTTAGCAGACACTGAATAAATTAATCTTACTGTATAAATTATAGGCCCAGTCCCTTAGGAGACACTGAATAAATTAATCTTGTATAAATTATAAACCCAGTCCCTTAGCAAACAAGAAAATAAATTGAAATAAATTTACAAGTGTTAAGATATTAGGATAGTTTTTCATATTAAATTACATGGTGGGGGTAGTTACCTTTTTGGGATAGACCAGCTTATTTTGCACAAGTTTTAGTAGCCTAGAAACTTCAACATTCTAGTCTTCACCAACCAGGCTTGATAATCACAATGCTTAATGGGGGTCTGAATACCGTCTTATTTAAGTCTATTGATCACATGGAAAGTTCATCACTGTTATGCAATAAATCCTATGAGTAGTGGGGTCATGGTTGTCTCAGTCTCCTACTTGCACTAGCCTCCACAGTATACAGGCTGGTTTGCCATCTCAGTACTCTCATGGGGTCTGTCAGGAGTTCCAGTTTGACATCTCTGACAACAGTCTTCAAGATCAGAGCAGCCACCAGTTGGTCACAGTCTCAGGGGATGGCTCTGTTTGGGACAGCTCGTACTACCGGATCCTGGCCTAACATGGGGCAGAGAAACTTGGTGCTAGCGGTAGGACCACGGGGAGGTATTTTTTTGGAAGTCCAAAAAGGGCATGTACAGTGTAGAGATGGAATTCATTAAAAAACAACAAAACACAACCAAATCAAACTTTATTTTTCATCAACAGAAAATTAAGAGAATTTTCCAAGTCAAAAACTCAAACTTCCCCCCCAACACCCAGCCAAAATACTCATAAACAACAACTAAGTATTTTCATAGTCCCAAACCTTGCAACATTTTTTACCAAAGTGCTGCTCCTCCATCATCATTCTTCACCCATCTTAAAAACAAAGGAAGGAGAAGTTAGCTATCTCCCTTTTAGCATACTAGTCCTGCCCACCCCCTTGCAACTCATTCCCACCCCCCTTAAGGATTGGTCCCCTCCCCCCAACTGCAAGTTAATCCCCTCCCCCCAATATGAGATTCTCCCTCCCCACCCAGTGTCAGTTAGACCCAGTTGTTATTGGCCACCTTAAAGTTTTGAAATGGAGTTTGAATTTCTATCTTTAACCATATTTTATATTTGAATTAAAGGCTATACAGTTTACACAGCATACCGAATAGCTTTGGACAGTAGTACAAGGTATTCCTGGTTCCAGTGTAAGAAGACAGTGATTGGAGCAACACAAAAACCAGTATCCGATACTAGGTGAATCACTATAGAAGCAGCACTATCTTTTTGGAGCAGGAACTGAGCTGATAAAAGTGTTCCATGTGAACAGGAAGTCTATCTGGTATAGCTTTTGAGCCAAAATGATTTCTATTTGGTATAGCATGAACATAGCTGAAGTCTCTTGTAATATAATAAGTGGCAGTTTATCATGTCCTGTAGCACTGGCTAGCTGTTTTTTTTTTGTTGTTGTTGTTGTAGTTGATTTCACTCGAAATTATGTTGAGCATCACCCCATTTGAAGAATTTTCTGTAGTCTTTTTTAGATGAAATCCAATGGTCTGCAGTAGCAAATTCAAGTCTCAACGCAAAGATGCTTTGTTTTTAGTGAGCACCAAGTGTATTTCTGGAACCAGGAGCTGTGGTCAATAACAACTGGGTCTGTGTTTGTATGTGTATAGTAGTTTACATATAATCATTAAGGACAACAGACAACCAAGTGTAAATACGTGTGTGAATGTGTGTGTGTAGGAATAATCAAAGCTATCAGACTATTCATGACAAATAATGCCAAAAACGGACCCCCAAATTTATTTTAACTCCTATAGAATATGTTTTTCTCAAGGCTGCATGGAGCACATGCATAATGTTTGTGAATTACTTGGAGAGTTTCTAAGAACTGTATACCAATTCTCATTCCCTAAACTACCCACAGCTCCTATTTTGGTCTTTTGGCCCATCAAATTAATTCTTGCAGATGAGTCTGCAACCTTGAGAAAAAGATCAGTCAAAGTTAAGCCTTTTATTTGAAGAGTGATATTATCTTAAAATAAATTTAGGTGAGACAAAGCAGGCCCATCCATTTTACTTCAAACCAGGTGATCTGACCAGATGCAAAGCATGATTTCTGGGAACGAAAAAAGAATCAATCCCAACCAACATTGTGCACTTAGTTTATAATATTTTTGTGCTGACCATGTTGAAAAGGTGGCAAGAAAGTCGAAGTTTCTGGTTAAAAAGTCTTTTTGTATAGAAAACAATGTACTCAAACCGACAAAACTGAGAATTTACAAAGTTAATACTAACTGATGTAAGCTGATGGAGTGGATTATTATATCTCAACTTTCTCTACTAAAATGTCTAAAACAGTCTCAGATCAAGCTTTTTACACTAAAATTGTCAGTGAAAGGAACCCTCGCACCACTTGTAAGATTTAAAAGACATTGATGTTGGCTTCATTTATCTACTTGTATTTATTGTATGTTGTATACGTTCAATTCATTCTTTGATTAACATAGTCCATCAAATACCAAATTAAGTAATTTCTTTCCTGCACTTGAATTCACGCCCGCAAAGGATGCATGGGATTGATTCTTTTTTCAATCTGATTGGCTAATCGTTTTTCGCCAGATCACCTGGAATACATTATTTTAGAACTGTATATTCTCAAAGTTGGCTAGCACAGCCCACACATTTGTATTAATTCTCTAGGTGATCAATGGCATCTGCCATCAGCCATGTCTTGTTTTGATCTCTCATTTCTTTCAACAGTCTTATCTTTGAGATCAAAGGTTCTTAATTGTGATGAATTTTGTCCTGAATAGTCTGATAGCAAGAACAAATTGTCAAATCTGTTTGAGGCATGCTGATGCTGGCAATGCACATATTTTACTTTTGCAACATACGTGGCAGCTATACCATAAGTTAATCACTGGTTGGTGGTTGTTTGCTCATAAAACAAAACTATAACTTACTTCTGTATAACTTTTCAATTTACCAATCCAAGATGAGCACAGGTTCATGTGCTGCTAGTCTTTAATATATAACTGTATATTTTGTACAGAATCATATCATTAATTGATACATCAGTGATCTGTTAGCAATAAATATAATGAACAAGAATTACATATTATTATATTGAGAAACAATCGCCACATGCCTCAAACAGATTTGGCACCCATAAAGTGGTAATGTTTGTTTGTATGCTTCAATTTTTATTTTTATTTTTGCTTTTATTTATTTATTTTTCATTTTATGTTTTGGGAGGAATGGCTGGGAGCATTTTTTATTTAATTGTTGACCATTAAAAATAAAAGTTAAGAATAATAAAGACTAAATACATGTAATAGTGTTGGCAACAACCTGAACAGGAATTTTTAAACCTCGAGAAAATTTATTAATAATTATATACTGGAATATAATTGTGCATTGATTTAAAAATTTATATCACCTAAAATAAACATCACCTGCATGAGTGTCAGATCAATTAAAAAAGCATTAAAGCCATTTTGTACCATACAAGCAGAGGGAGAAAAACTGTTGGACAACCTTATTCATTGCATTTTCAAAAAAAAAAAAAAAAAAAAAACACACAATGATAATTTGCCTTCCCCTGGAGAATTACTTTTAATTAGTTACTAAATGAGCCTACAAGACCACAATAAGTTAATTGGATTGGTTCAGTCATTCAAACAATGCAGAGATTCTCTTTCATTTTTTAACCTTTTAAAATGATTCAAAATTTTTTTAATAATTAAGGAGCATTCCTTCCCTATGCCACTGGTGCCACAGTCTCTGTCATAGGTTTTATAAGTGTCACTGTCAAATCTCCCTCTCCACTAATGGCTGTTCTAAACCATCTGCTTGGGGACTCTACTAAAAATGTATTTTCTAATGGTATGGAATGAATACAAGCATGGTGTTGTTCTAAGGTGTATACTCATGGGATATTGGTTGGTGGATATATAAGTGAATGTCAGTTAATGTAAATCATCGAAGGTATCTCTAAATGCTTAGCTACAGTAAAATTTTTCAAAACCATGTCTGAAGAGAACGAAAAAACAAACACAACAAATGCCATTTTACATTAGACCCACCCTCTGAAGGTTCAGCCAGTTTATCAAATGTAGAAACGATATCTTTAATCTCAAATTTGCTAGATAGAAAGCTCAACCCCAAATTCACTGGGTTCAAGCACAATTTAGATAAACAAGAGTCATCCGCACTAAAAGAACTCAAAAAGATAAAGACAGAAACGAAAGCAGTCAGCTCATTTAACTACAAGGAAAATAGAGTCCAGTACGAGTTTAATGTCAAAATTCTCGATATATGAAGCCTCAGATAACCTTCTTGAGAGGGAGTTTTATAAGTGTCAGTCAAATTTCCCTCCCCACTAATGGCTGCTCACTCTAAACCATCTCCTTGTGGACTCTACTAAAATGGCAATGTGTTCAATGTTCATGGAAAATGAGGGCATCACATTTCCAGTTAATGTTTAAGAATTTTTTGAAAGCATGATGCAAAATGACACCCAACATAGATGGACCTACATGTACTGTATTTACTCAATTAGATGCCACCCTCAAATAAACACTGCAGCTGAGACTGAAAACACCAATAAATGCTCCCCCTGAACAGACGCTGCATCTATAGACCCCTTGCACATGTCATCAGAGCAGCTCAATCTATGGGACAAAACAAAAGACTTTTGCTCTCCCCCAGATTGAGCTGCATTCTAATGTGCTGGAAGGGGTCTATAGTGCAGCATTTATTTGCATGCATGATATAGATTGTGAAAAGTCCCTCTATTTTCCTTGGCCTATTTTCCCTTGTCACTGTCTGTGCTGCCATTGGTTTGCTTGGCCAAGGGAGATTGGTTGCGATGATATGAACTAACAAGCAAAAACTAAACAAGAAATAAAATTCTTCTTTTAAATTTGTTTCAGTTCACATTCTTATGATTGTATGGTATTTGCTATAATGGGTAATTATTGGGAAATCTTGTTTGAATGAAGTGATTTTGAAATAAACGCCGCCCCTGAATAAATGCCGCAGCAGATTTGTGAAAAATTTAATAAACACTGCAGCAACTAATTGAGTAAATACGGTAATGTTCATAAATATTGTCATTATGTTAATGTATCCATTATTTTAACAACAGATTTTTAACATTGATTGGTTGCCAATTGATTTTTGGTTGGCAATTTAAATGACAATTAAAAACCAGGGAGGTCATACATTCACTCAAATTGTTTCTTTGAATCAAAAAATGGGAAAAAATGATATTCTGAATGGGAATTCCTTTTGCTTTTCCCATTATGAATGGGAATGTACCTACCTTTCAATTCCATAAATTAATAACTACAGAGCTGTATGACTATTATGCTCATACCAATTTCTCTTACCTTGATATGTCTTTCAGGTTAATGTAAATCAATTTCTGGTTTCTGTTATACATCTGACAGTAGTAGGATTATTGTTATCTATGAGTGGCCTGTTTACAGGTCCATCAAAAACTATAATATTCTACTTAGACTGGTGGGATATTCTTGTGACATCATTTCCAGTGTCAAATATCAGGTCTTCGTCATCTTTATAGCAAAGTCAACAATCTTGTATGTATATGAATTATAGATTAGGAGCAATAGTAAAGTAATATTGAATTTTTGAAACTTTGAATTTGGAACATCAAAAGTAAATCATATCTGTTATATTGTAAGCTTCAATGTGGCCAAGTGCATATTCATTGTGATGAAGACTACCACAGATGAAGTCAAAACATCATGTTGTTTTAAAACTTTCACACAAGGAATCTGTAAAGCCTTTTCCAAAACAAAATGCTAGATGTGATTGTTCTGGGAACACCCCCCCCCTCCCCCACCAATCCCAACACATGCTCAAGTAAGAAGGATACAACTACTTAAAAAACCGTTGTCAGTGAGATCCTTCAAGCCTATGCGATCAAAGATGACTATGGGTAGTATTTGTATTCAATTAATAGTTTCTGCATAAATTTTGTTTCTGTTAATGAAGAATTCATCTCGGCAATTGCATTCCATTCCCTTACATGTATAATCTATGTCTGACAGCCAATCATAAACTGCTGAGCAAAATTAAATTTTCTAAACTATCATAGTCCATTGTGATTTTTCCTGGCCTGTGTAATCAAATAAATTTTTGGTCCTAGAAAAGTCTAAAACTATCAAACAGTGTGAAATGGTATTAGTGAATTATCTAATAACCAAATTGTTTTTAAATGGCTGGACAGTTTTGGCCCACAATGCTTCACATAACTAGTTGTTCACTCAGCTGGTATACAGGCAAAAGCATATGAAACAAATCTTAATTAGAAGGAATTATCACTTCATCTGGGAATCAAACTTTAGTTATTAATCAGTGAAAGCATTAAATCTTTGAAAACAAAATAATTTCTTTTTCAGTTTTTCAAAATAATATTTATCCAAGTACACTAAAACTGCACTAGGCTTTTTCAGAACAACCAAACCAAAATATTTCCATAAATTTTAATTTAAATAATTAACAAGTAAAATGAACTTAAATCAAAAGGAAATATTTCTGAGTAAAAATTAAAAGTTTGAAAGCAGGATGGCAAAAAGAAGCTAAGTTATAGCCATTTGAAATATGCAAAAAAAAGTCACAATGGGACTGGTCAGTGGCAACTGCCCAAGTTAATACTAAAGTCTGTATTTTCAATCCTTGATATCTTAGAAGCAATGGATACAATAACATACAAACTTTCTCAAAGCTGTAATTTTCAAGTACTCTTCTAGATAGCAGAGTTTTTAAAATTTTTATTAAAATTATTCTTAAAAGAAAATTGTCTGGTCACCATATTTTGATTCACTATTTTGTTCATCTTGAAGAAAAACACTTGTTACCAAATGTGAATTAATTTTGATAAAATTATAAAATATTCTTGCAAAAATTCATAAATACACATGGATGTAACAGAGATTGAATGGCATTTATTGTTATTTTAAGGAAATTTAAATAGATTATTCCTTTTTTCTAATTTTGATGAATAAATAAAAGGAAAAATACAAGGAAAATAAAAAGTTATCAGAATCTTGTGGCATAAATGTATAAATCTCAACTCAGTGACAGATAATACAATCAGACCTAATAACAGCACAACATTGTAGGTCATGAATCTAAGTATAAAATGCCGAAATAACTTAATTTTTTACTACAATAATAACTAGCCATACTAGTCAGTAACGGAATTGTGATAGTAGTGTTTGTTCTTAAAAAGGAATCTGAATGTGTTAATGAAGTGATGAGATTTTTAAGATTGAGGAAAATAATTTTTAGAAGTTGAATGAAAAAAAACTTATTGGATTCAATTTGATTGACCAGTGAGCTGTTTTCTCAGTACAAATTTATGTGCAGCAGCTAATTCCTCACACCACATAATTAGAAGAGACTCACAATGAAACAGTTCCTGTGTCTAAAAATAGCAAAACCATGTACACTTCCTGAGAACAAAAGAAATGACACACTTCTGTAACAAACTCAAACTCCTCTATGTTAGCCAATGTCATTGGCAATTATAGTTTTCTTTGGTCCTGACTTTATAAACTTAAACTTTTGATTCTTGACAGCAATAAATTTTGTATATTATGTCAATGGTGCATGATTTCTAAAATGAAAAGGTAAAGTAAAAAACAAGATTATAAATGAGAAGATGATTCTGGCCTATCCTGTCAAGAGCTACCAATGTTCAAGAAATGTGTCAAGCTCTGATGTTGGTGCAAGTGCAACTTAGGGATCAGTCATTTATTAGAGGGGGTGGGCTGGTGCAAATGGGGAGGGCGTCACCAATTTTTATGCAAGGTGAAAGTGGGGTTATAGAAATTTATGCAAATATATTGTCATCGGGAAGACAGACATTGGTGATGTATGTAGGAAGGGGGAGGGTCAGAACAAATTGTGCATCACAAAAAGGGGGTCAGGAAAAACCAAGCATGGCACATCCACGTTTGTAGCAGCCCCCCCCCACCCCCATAATTAATGACTGGTCCCTTAAAACAAATTAAAAGCTTTGATATCGGCATTGTCAGAAAGTAAGACCCTTTGCTCATAATGCAGCTATACCTGCAATTATTTCAAGTTTTAAATTTCAATGTACTCTATGCAATTTGACAGTCTAGTAATAGTATGATAAAACTTTTGATAACATACACAATGTGTATGCAGCTTGCAAAAATGTATTGAAAGTGGTTTTCTGACACATGAAGACATGAATAGAGGATATAATTGGCAGCACAGAGATTTTCAGGTTTTAAGTCCCCCAACCCTCAAAGATTATTACAGAAAATCAAAGATGACCTAACCCTTTTGGCTGGGTAAAAATTAGTTTAATCACCCCTTAATTCTTCTGGCCCACCCCCTCTCTTATGTTTGTTGACTCAGAGTGTAGACTTCATCTGTTTTTAACTAAATCAAGACCTTATAATGCATATGTGTATATTTCAAACTTCACTCAAAATTGCTTGTGTTTTACAGAGCTGTTTAGTTTTCTCTTTTTGTCAAGCACAGTGTTATTTTCACAATGTGTAGTGTAGTTTGGAAATTTATCCATTAATCTCCTTTGCATATAAGTGGATTGCCATTCAACTCGCTACCTTACAATCACAAAGCAGGTAATAGATTGCATACCTTCTCAGACCTTTTGCCCCACCCACCCATGGGATATGGATATTTTCTCAAATTACATACCAATTAGAAACCTCAGATTAGATTAGTAAACAAGAGGACATAGTGGTTAATAACATGTAAACAGTAGGAGCTGCCAACATTGCTGGTTTGCTGTCAATGGATCTTGATGACATTTAACTGAACTACCTATATGAGATCAAATCAATCAATCAAGATTCTGATAATTGAATCCATGCTCTTTAACCCATAACATAAAAATTACTGTAAAACAAACTAGACTGGTTAGATCATATCAATCAATGGCACAAAAACAATGGAAAAAGCTATATACTGGTTTTTTTAAATAATGAAATATTTTGTGTGTTGTTGTGTCGACCCTAAACATGTAATAAACAAATTATGACATGTTAAGAGCTAGATATTTTTTTTATTCAAGATATTTCCATAGCACATCGCTCATTTGCTCACAGACTTGCTTGTTCACAACATGATACAGAAAACTCATGAATAAAATGATTTTAAGCTCTTAACATGTAAAATCTCTATATATTATTAAGAAGCTGGGAAATAAGTTTTTCTTATTCATTTATCGAATAGTTTAATCTATTTAACTGTTAAATATGAATTTTATAAAGAACAAAAAAGTTAAACAAATTATGACATGAGATTTTTCCATATCACATCACTCATTTGCTCACAGACTTGCTCATTCACAACATGATACAGAAAACTCATGAATAAAAATGATTTAAAAGTTAAAAGAATCTAATTTAATCTAATCAATAGTCTAATATAATTTAAGTATTGAAAAATATTAAAAGGGAATGCAGGCTCTTTATATTAAGAGTTAGGTTAGCACATGATAATGAACCATATAAATAGCCCTTTACAAAAATGAATTCTTTACTTTTTTATCATTGCAGTTAGTATATATAATTATTCTGTATCGACGTCTCCATACCAAAGAGAAAGTCACACAACAGCCAAATAACTGAACGGATAGCTTCTAGTTCTTGCTTGGTACTTTGGCTGTCCTTAATTTAAACTCAAATATCTCTCTTATCCCCACATCCTGCATTACAAGCTTGTATAAGCATAATATCGAGGAACAAAGCCACTTTGAGGATGACCCACTGTGCCACAAAATAAAGGAGCAGTAACAGCTCTACTAACAGTGGTGAGAGAACTGGCTTTTAATTAGGGTTAATGCAGGCCCATATCCACGTCCTCTATGGCAACAGTAGCAAATTGGCAAAGCACTAATGGTATGCCCTCCTCAAAGGTCATAATACTGTAAGATGACCTGACAAGCACAGAATTGCCTGACAGATATGCAACCATTCCTGACTTTAAATCAATCTCCACTAAAGAGAAAAAGTCCAGTTTTTGTTGTGATAAGACAATTCAAATAATGCCTTATATGTTCAAAAAAGGGACAATTAAGAGACTTTGGTCCTGATTGTTTTATTTGTAAATTTAGAATACTGTAACTCCTGCAGATAGCTGAGGAGCTGAAAGTGCTCAGAAATCCTGAGCATGATAGATCCAACATTACCATTAAGTTTAAGTTTAATGATTATACTTCTTAAAATAAAACTAAATTAAAATAAACAAAACAAAATTACAAAGGGTAAAGGATAGCATTTCACCCCTTTTAATGAGTTGTGCAAAGAAAATTGCATTCATTTGTCCTTTTTCTTCTTAATCCTCAAATGAAAGATAAGACCTTAAATATGTACTGCACCACCCATATTGTAGTAATGTATGACCTCAAAAAAGAAATAAATGCAAATTAGATGTACTGTAAGTTAATTGTGGATGTAACTCCAACATGCTTGATACACACCTCTGGATGCTCTTCTTGCTTTTAACATATACATGTATCCAGCTGAGCGACCAACTAGCTGTGCAAAGCATTGTTGGACAAAACCTCCGGCCCTCACTCTTTGTTTTCAAAAGCATTTCTCATGCAGTTTTTGGATAAGACAAAGATAAAATTTTACTCTGTTTAATAGTTTTGTACTTTTCTATGCCTCAAAATACATCGGACTAAATTTCAATTGTTTTAAATAGTGCTTGAACATAGGGCTGGCCATGAAAAATCCCAATGGACTGTAATTGGTTGGAAAAATTATTTCAGCTCAGCTGGATCAAATTTGAGGGGAAAGGAAGAACTTCAGTCCCACATAATTCATCATATAATGCAATGATATAAATGAATTTCTTGCCCTTCAGCTTCTCAATTTTGAGCCAACTTTTTTAAATATAATTCAGTAAGTTCATTCTCTTTTGTTCTTTGAAAGGAGTTGGCTCGTGCAGGCATAGCCAATTTTCCAGTTTTTTGGACTGGAACAGCTTTTCCATCTGCCATGGGAAGTATTTCTGTAAGCAGACTGTGCTAGAAAGCAGATAACCAGCATAACCAGAGGCTTCTTGCTGTCGTTCTCTTTACATTTTTCACTCTCTAGGCCCATCTCTCCACAAATTGACAAGCCTAAAAATCCATGCTTACTACCATAATTTATCAAGAATGCCCATCACTAAACCACTCCATTGATCTATAAGGACATCAAAGAAGCCAAAAGACACTGATTTGTCAAGCAGGCAGGACTTGGAAAATTATTTAGAAGATTTAAAATTTCCCAGTCTACCTGCATAACTTTCTCCTTCTTCCAGTCCAAGCCTCACAGCTTTCTCCAACAGAGCCAGTCTTTCTCCAACAGAGTTAGACTCCTGATTGGAACAAAAGTTGCAGCTTTTACACATTGAGAAAGAAAAGCTGGAAACGGATTTACTGTACATGTCTTGCACCTTAAAGACACAGATGAAGGCTTAACAAAGATGCACTGGAAGAGCCAGAAAGACAATCAACATGCATTCCAGCATTGCTAAACATGTGGAGCTTAGCCACATAAATTGGACAGATGTCACTGACACAAAGGGCATGCCCAATTTTCTTCAGGAATTCAGATTTAAAATCATCTACATGTATCTTCCAAGGCACACAACAGTCCTGCAAATTCCAAGCTTAACAGCAAACCAACATTTACAGACCCATACGCTGAGGGATTCAGAGGGTTCAGATGAACCCCCCACCTCATGCTGCTGAGGTCCAGTCTGGACCTCTTTTTTTGGCTCTTTGGAAAAGTAAAATGAAGTTAAATTGAAATTGAGCCCAAGATACAGAAAAAGACTTTACTGACTATAGACTTACTCAAGTTGTAACCTCTTTGAAGTCTGTTATTTCAGTCAGATTTTCTGTCCATTGGGTACCCTGCTGATCTCATTTGGTGGGAAATGTTTGACTACATCACAATGACCCTTATAATTTTATCCATGGCAAACGTCCTCAGATTTTTTCTCAGACAAGGACACAAGACAAAATTCAACAGACTCAATTTTTAGTCTTTCATCAATCAATCAAATCTCAACAACACATGTTCATGGTGCAAACATAAAAAATAATATAATACAAAAAATAGAAAAAATACTAAACCTAATAAGAATAGAAACAAAAATATTAAACCTAATGTATTGTCATGGACCTTGAATACCATTTGTCAGTGAAATGATATTAAACAACTCTTTGCTCAACATAATTCACCCTAACTTTACAACTGTCTTAAGCTTGCCCTAGTATGCAAGGTACAACATTAATAATGAAAATAACCTACATTTCACTATTTTGTTTATCTTGTTGCCCTGTTTTTCCATATCAGTTGTGCGTTTTTGTGACATATTCGCATAAATAGATAGACTCCCCCTGCACAGGTACTTGTATATAATTCAAAGCTTTTAGAAAAGATTATCAATGAAATATGTCATTTTAAAATTTATATCAAAATTAAAATTTGTATACACACAGGATACAAATAATTTGTCGCTGTTGTTTTTTTGTGAATTTTCTTCCAAGAACAGCATCATATAGATTGAAGAGCAATTCATGATTTCTTGGTGTATCCTTTGTATAAGTTGACTCTACTATCCTTTAGAGTTTTAATTGCATTTTTAATTGCACAGAAATCTTATTAAAATTTAAAGCACAAGTGACTTTCTACAGGTTGCCCCAAAGAGGCAGCCATATTGAATTGCTTAGTAACCTCACTTTTTGGCCAATACACTGGCCAAATGAAGGCAAAGAGGCATAAGTGATCTATAGGTTAAATGCTCAAGATCTAGGAGAAAATATTGAATAGAAAACTCTTTGAAAAAATTCTGTTATTCTCTATTATTCAAATTACTCTCAGACTGTATAAATTTGCCATTCAATGATTAACATCAAATTTGCTTCATAATGAAAGTCATGATGACTTCAAAATGTCAAACCATATTTACATTATTCTTTATTGGGAAATTTTCTAAATCCTTGTTATTAAGAAAAATTCTGAAAGCAAATTATTTTATATTCAGCAAAAAACATCCTTACTCCATTGCATGTTACCATGCACACCACAAGGTTACAGGTTTGAAAGTCTCATTCACCCATTCAGACATACGGTCCACATCAGTGGAGGAATTCTACAGTCTCAGATTCAAAAAAGTAGATTATACATATCACTATACCAAGATCAAGCAAATTTATCATTTTAAATAGAGTAATAAAGGGAATGTATGTTTAAATGAAAATGCAAGTGAAAATGTTGTTACGTGGTGAAAGGGCTAGAATGACCATACTCTTTGGTGTACTTTAATTTATTCATTGCCAAAGTCTTTGTTCCTTTGACTTTAGGTTGATGTTTTTTAAAGGTCAATGTCATTGTTTATTGGGCTGCAAATTGTCTTTGCTTTGCCACCAATAACTTAAAGTCCTTTTAGTTCAATGTGACTGCTTTTTCAGTGGGATAGCAACTGTTTATAATTGTCTTTGCTGTGCCACCAATAAGTTCAAGTCCTTTATCATCAATTGGACTGTTTTTTGGGGATGGCAACTGTTTATGAATTTTAAAGTTTATGATACTAATTTAATCCATTTGATCTGTGTCCAATATAAGTATCTGATTTGAGAAAATGGATAGGCTCATCAATGTTTCTAAATGACCACAGCAGCCATTGTCATTACAGATGACTTCAGCTTAGTAAAATTCCATTAAATGTTTATATGCACATATTTCATATGAAAGTCTTTGAATGTGAGTAATCAAATCTTTTCCAAATTTGCTGTTACACTTGGATATAACATGTCATGTCTTTCAGGCTATCTTCATCTTCTGTTTTTCATTTCTGGAAGGTCATTTTGTTATGAGATTGTTGATAATATTATTCCCAATGAAAGAAACAATTTTCCCTAAATTTCCAGTAACTTTGACAGCTGATGACATCCTTCCCCAAAAACTCAAGCATTCCACCTTAGACAGTTTATGATGTTCTTATGTCCATCCAGATGTCAGATCATTTAAATCCCAGCTACTATCCACTGTGATGTATTAAATTTCTTGAAAAGCTAGTTGCTTGTTTCATGCCCAATAATAAATCAATTTCCAAAACTTACTAGCTTTTTGTCTGGTAGAACTGTTTTTCATTTCTGGAAGGTCGCTTTGTCACAAGATTGTTGATAATACATGTATATTATGCCCAATAAAGAAACAATTTTCCCTAAAGTTTCAGTATTTTGACAGCTGATGACATCCTTCCAATTCAAGTATTCTACTCAAGACAGTTTTTATGATGTTTTTACATCCATCCAAATATCAGATCATTTCAGTTCCAGCTGTTGTCTGCTGTGAGGCATTAAATCTCTTGGAAAGCTAGTTGCTTGTTTCGTGCCCAACAATAAATAAATTTCCCAAATTTACTAGCTTTTGGTCTGGTAGAATTTCAAGCATGTATATTTATTGGATAACTTTGGGTTTTCCTTGACTTGAGATAGTTGGCACTGTGTTATTGATCACTCAGCACCTGCAGTATGTATGGCATGGACAAATAAATTACTCTTCACCAAATTGGCCAGGGACTTTCTGTAGGAGCACATGCATGGCTTGCTTGTGAAGGTTCATGGCCTGTTTCTATTGGGAAGAATCAATAAAGTTTGTATGTATGTATGTATATATATACAAATTGTTTATCAACAGTAATACAACTGTGTGAAACTCTAATGTCAGTAGCAATCCTTTGTAAATAGCTAATAGGGCACGCCCCAGGGGTTGGTTACCCTAGCTTGTGTTTACCCCTAAAAACCCAAGGTTGTTACTGGCACCAAGTTCCATGGTTGTGACTTAACAAAGCAATGTGAATGTTATATCCAATAACTTTCAGCTTTATCTCCTCAGTACACCATTCAATTCCAGTGAAGAGAATCAAGCAGATTTGGTCCACTGCATCAAATGGGGCAGAGTGATGAAACTCCAAATGCCACAATACAAAACGATAACATGGTTTGTTGCCACCAAAGATAAATAATTTTGTACCAGAACACTTTTATCTGCATGCTATTGATTTGTCCATGGCAGGTTCTTTCTTAATTCTTGTCCTACATATCTGCATGCTATATGGACTGTACTGTATCTACTTTGAAGAACAATTTTTAACTTTTCCTTTTGCTGATGGTTTTACCAAGCTTGGTACCATGAGGTTGGAAAGGAATCATTCGGTTATAACCATATACTGATTTACTAGTGTATCTTCCAGAGTCACATGTTCAGTTACCAACAATGCTCCATAAAAGCTTTCATCAAATATTTCAATTTTCTGAAAACAAATTTTTACTTCTCTCTGAAATTAGGCACATTTACATAGAAGTATTTATATTGTGCCACAATTGGCTTTTCATCATTTTCATTACTAGATATTCCTGCAGGGGCTTTGGCATAATGTACTGTAAGGTCTTTCATTCCTGAGTTACATGAAGATCATTTCCAAGATGAATCTTTGAAGTGACCCATAGAAGACTGCAGATAGAATGAAGTACATGTACAGCAATGTTTGCTGGACCAACTTTTGATCAACCACTTGAACCCATACTAAAGAAGGGTCTTCTCTATGGTACCCACAATGTTTCAACCAAGTGATAGTAGTGCAAAATCAGCCATAGTTTTATAAGACATGGTATTTTCCATTCTTCATGTGTCTTGATCAAAGTATTTAGTATACAATTTGGCAGGCTGAATTGGTTGAAGTTCTATATTGAGTTTAATGCCATCATATTTTAGTCTGTTTGCCAGCATTATAAACTACTCAGTTCAAGTACAGGTGCACTCAACATGTTCTATTTGGTGATCTTCTCCATACAGCTTGGTTATGCAGAACGTTTTAGAAGCTGACTGTTTCTTCTCATCCCTCTGCATTACAATAATGGTAAGAATATCCTGTGGTCTCTTTCTTATAGTCTATCTCTTCCATATACGTTTTACTAGTACAATGTAGATGAATTCATATTTTGTCTACTGCACTGCATTGTCATTTTGTAGTGACGTGTCTCATTTTTATCAGGACTCATTTTCTGTTAACATGATAGATTTTCCAGTATATCAGTGTCCTCTAGCAAGTTGTATAACCATTTTCTTGTATAATACTGAGTAGTAATCTAACCCAAGTTCATCTTTATCAAGTTCATCTTTATCATGGCACATTTCTGTTCATACTCTTAACAGTGTAGTCATGCCAGCATACAGTATATCATAGTGTCCTCCAGCAATCTGAATTAACATTTTCTTGTGTAGCAGCTGTGATCTGACTCAAGTTCACCTTCATCATGGCACATTTCTGTTCATACTCTTAGCATTGTAGTTATGCAAGCCGAGTTACCCATTTCTTGTACAAGACTCAGTGCTTTCACTGATGTTCATGTCTACTCATATCATGATTCGAACATTTTTGTTCATGCTTCTGATATTGTATGACAGCATATCAGTGTCCTCTAGTGAGCTGACATCTCATAGTATAATGATTAGGCTTCTTAGTTGGATATGATCCAGCAGAATATTGCCTTGATGTTTTCAGACGTTTTAGTACACAAGTATGGTCATCTAGAGAGATTGTTATGTGAGGGGGGTGTGGATATTTAAACTTTTCTTTTTTTGGAATTGCAACTAAATATTTCACTGAACTACATTTTGTATGACAATCTTTTTTGTTTTTAACTGACTTTGTTATTATTACTATTTTTGTTGTATTATTTGAAAGTCAAACTTTGTTAACAAGATTATTTATTTTTAACTAATTGTTTTTCTTATAATAATGATTATTGTTCAAATGAGAAACTTGCTTTTAGTGAATCAATATTCAATTTAGGACTGCCCTGGTTTAAATTACAAGGAATTAGTGTTCTCCATTATTTTGCAATGTTTTAAGAGTTTCTAAATAGGTCAGAATGCTTTAATTGCTATTCAATTAACACAAGCAGGTGATTCATACTTCTAAGGTTTGTACTACATACACCTGTACAGTTCATCCATCTACTGGTTTTAATATGCAAGATTGTTGTTAGAATTATAGTCATTCTTAAATAACAGTTATGGTATATGTACTTTACTTTGTTTTACTTTAAAGGCCCATACAAACTGAGGGTTTTGCTCCAGGGGTAGGCTCCTAGGTGATTTTGCACAACCAGTACACACAATTGAGAGAGCATCCTGCAGGAGCTGGCTGCATGGGTTGGCCATGCTTCCTGATATTTATCAGTTTAATATTAGGGAGCTTGAGCAGGGGGCAAAATTCTGCTCCCACCTCAAACTTTTTTTTACATGAAATCTTTGGTATACACAAAGTAGCAAAGTGACCTGGGAGCCTGCTCTTGGAACAAGAGCCTAAAGAGAAGGTATTTTATGGCACAAAACAAAAAAGATAAAAACCATTAGTGAGTTTTTCAACAACTTATGTCATTTTTAGGACTGCCTGGAGAGGTTCAAGTCAGCTGCATGTATATGTAACTGCAAAGGGCATGAACTCAATTGTCAAGAGGTATTCTAAATTTTTGTGCAAACTAAACTGGAATAACTTAAAGAACATCTACGTATATTTTTTATGGTCTTCTATATATCACCAAAACCAATCAGCCTTACCACACTATATTGACCATATCCTACAGCTTACTGTTTTAATACTATCATTCTCCTTGTTTCTTTTCTTTCTTTTTTTCTTTCTTTTAATTTTTTTCTTTTCCTTTTCTTTTTCTTTTTTGTATAATTAAACTGCACTGGACAAAAAACAAAAAATTTAAAAAGAAAAAGAGTAATCAAAATATGCTAAAAGCATCATCTTTAACTACACTGTACATTTAAAAGGTCTTGATTCGAGGATACAGTTACAAGGATAAATTATACAAAAAAGGCCAAAATACAGTAAAAGACAAACAAAAATTTGAGAACTAACTAAAAGAGAAAGAAAACTTTAAATGTACCAGTATTTTGTAGATGGTAATTTACCCCCCTTTAGGGATCAATTGCACAACTGACATACACCATCGGATCAGATGTCAGTCTTGGTTCAAGTTCGTTTTCTGACTTGCATGTTTATATTTCTAGTGCTTGTTGTATTGTTATTTTTCATAGGTCGACCTAAGAAATGTTCTGGCTGCAAGGTGCCACATTCTCAACACACCTTCGGTTACCCTGGGAAGCATTGTACTGGTCTGCCAACCGATTCTGAAGACACTGAATCTGTCCAGAAAAATGCATGTTCACTCTTGAAGATCCCAGTGTTGAGCAAATAGTCCAGCAGTACTAGCAAAAACCTTAATTTCATCATGGTAGCAATTTCTTCATAGTGTTTTATTGTGTAAACTAAACAGCACTTTCCACAGTTACTAAAAATAGATCTATTGCACAGCCTTATGGGATGGAAATGTGGACAAATTTCGTAAACAAAAGCCTAGGATATGCAGAGAGGCAGATATACCGTAATCTGATTTAGAGTACGGGGAAGAAGCAAGCAAAGACTGTTGCTGGGAAGAATGTATTTCAGATTCACAATATTCAGAGAAAATGGCTGAAGGTATGTTTATTCCCTTTCTGAAGCCTGGGAAGATTCACAAATGCATGATTCTATGGAAGAGCCAACTGGCAAGGATTAGGACGAGACAAATTCAAGCATTGACATCATTTGAACTTCATGAATCTTTAAAAAATCTCAAAGACTTGTTTGTTGTCCACATTTTAATCCCAGAGTGCACAACGAACAAACATTTTGACGTCATCCATGGAAAGTGCTATTGTATATTTTTTAATCAGCAACTCTTCTCTGTTTGATTGTTTAATCATCCCAAAAAGTCCATTATATCAGATTTGTACATAGATCAGTATGCACTGAAATCAAGCCTTTGGCTGGTACTGGACATTTAATGGTATGCACTGAAATCAAGGCTTTGGCTAGTAATGGACATTTAATGGTATGCACTGAAATCAATCCTTTGGCTAGTATACTGGACATTTAATGGTATGCACTGAAATCAAGGTTTTGGCTAGTACTGGATGTTTATTACTTAAAGAACTATTGGACAAGATAACAATCATTTCATGATTTGTTTACCTTTACAGTAGAGTCCTTAAAATCTTTGACAATATGAAACAAATCTGTTAAATGAACAAAATGAAAACTAAATTTCTTTAAAAAATACTGCTGGGTCTTATTTCTTTTAGTTTTAATTCACTCGACACTTTTTCTTGTGCATTTAAAAAAGCTTTAAAATTCAAGATTCATATCACTAATATGTGCTGTTACTTAGGATAATTTTGCTATATCTTTTGCCTAAAAAGGTCACTGAGCTTGAGCAGTTTTCTTAGTGATTTTTTTCAATGACTTTTTCGGCAGAATATGTATTAAAATGTGAGATTCATTGATTAATTAAATTGAAGAGAAAAGTTGCCATTAAATATCTATTTCACACTGGCCTTTTTAACAGGATGTACAAATGGATTTTTGAAGTTTCAAGGAAACTTATCTGTTCAAAAATTTTTTATAATTAATGACAAAACATTTAATCAGAAATGTTTCTTCAAGAAAAACACAGCATACCTAAATCTTAATTACCAGCCAAAATTGGATATTGTAGCCCAATAGTTATTGCATTTTATTTTTTTAGGTCCTGATATATAATTTTTAAAATCTCATTCTTATCTTGTGCCTACAGCAGAGGTGTAAATGTCTGTATAATGCTTGATGGTTGGTACTTTTGGTCTGAGACTGACTTATAGTCTAAAGAAGCAATCTAAATTAATTTGGCTAGCCATATTTTTAAATATCAAGTACTAATAAAAATTGTAATAATGTACAAAAATCTTTTCAGGCAAAAGTGTAGAATACAGTAGCACCCCCTAAGGACCTGTCAGGTTTAAATAATCCAACAAAAATTATTGTCCAAGATCAAAGAAAATAATAAATCATTTGCTGAAGCTTTAATTTGTTACAAATGTTTAACTGAATTTTCCTTTCAAAATATTACAATTTCCAATGAAGTAATTTCAATGAAAACAACAAGGTGCATGTTGGATTAGTGTAGGCTTGGAAACTAATTTTTACTATAATGGACTTTGCTGTTTGGTAAAGCAAGACAGTCAGTCTGCAAGATAGTCAATTAAAAGGCATGAAAAAAAATGGGTTATTTATATTCTAATAATTTTGTTTCTTCATTACTGTTACCCAAATGCTGTTACAAAAAAAAAAAAAAAGAAAAAAAAAAAGATTTTATGTTAAGAGCTTAAAGCTTTTATGAAGGTTTATTGATACTGTAAAATCTATTAACAGTTTACCAACTCTACCAACAGTCTGCCAACAGTTTTACAACACCTTACTAATGCATGACCAACAAACCAACAAACTACTGACAGCTTTTTAAATATGACAAACTACCAACAAATTACTGACAGACCACCATTAAATTAAACAGCCAACAAGCAGCCAATAAACTATCCATGACAAACTACTGGCAAACAGCTCTTTATTGACCATTTTTCAGCTGACAAGTCGATAGCAGGCACTATTCTACACAATTACCATCTTTTCATAAAGTTGGATTCCCAGAAAATGTGTAAGTTAAGCAGTATAATAATAAAGATACATTGTATATCAGTGATATAATTTGTCCTGATGCTTTGAAATTCAAGATACTTCCAGCTGAGCAAATAACTAATCTTGCAAAGCATTGTTGATCAAAACCCCTGGCTCTTTATTTTGATAATCATTTCTCACATGTTTTTTGCATAATTTACAGAGATGAAATATCACTCTGATTAAGAGTTTTGGGCTTTTCTGAGACTCAAAATGCATTGGATTCAATTGTCATTAGCTTTCAGTTTGAAAAAAGTGCTTGAACAAAGGGCTGGCCATAAAAAAAATTACAACAGACTGTGACTGGTTAGAAAATTTAATGCTACTCATTTGGTTAGTAAACAGCATATGCATACATGTATATAATCTTGGTTTTTCCTGTAATTTAACCTGTGTTTTTTCATGAAATTCATCTCTTAAAACCTAAATTATCATCTTTTTGTCACTATATCAAAATTTGAATTCTAACTTGTCAGCAAATGGACTATAATGTAAATTTTTATTGACTGGATAAAGTCAAAAATAAACTCGCTAAGTTAGACTTAGTTACTAGAATTTATCTTTAAAAACCTAGATAGTTTAATATTTCTACTGAAAGATTTTGTAAGGGGAAAAACATCAAAGAAGCAAGCTATTGGTAAATTAAATATAGACTATGTCAACACAAAGATCTAAATAACCTATTGTAAATAGATAACACCAAGGAAAAAAAGATGCTTTAAAAGACATTTTGAGATGAGCTACATTATCACAGTCAATCAAGTGCACTATCATGATTAAGATGTCCTTATCAGATTCTATAGTGAAAAATTGTATTTTTGAAACCTTAGGTCATTGAAATGCCTACCTGATTCAATTGTGTTATATATACATCTATAACTTCTTGCTGTTTCACTCCTATTAAAATACTACCATTACATTATGTTTACTAACAGTGTACATGTATGTACTTACCTTCTGGAGAAACTGTGACTAAACTGCATTTATGCAGTTATAAAATCTTCATATATAAAATCTTCATTTTCAAAGACACACAATACATTTAAATTATGTGTACACTTGTCATCATGCTTCAAAAACCCGATTTTAATATCAAATCCCAAGCTTTGTTCTGTACTCAAAATACATGTAAAAGGGAATTTTAACCTTGCCTTTCCATGCCAAATAACTGGGTTTCTTTTAAAGCAAAATTCACTTGGTTGAAAAAATAATTTAGATGAAACTAAAATTGATTCATTTAAAAAAGAATGTCTGACCACTCATGCAAAAACCAAATTAATTTTCTTTTCAACAAGGTTTGACCTTCCTGTTCAGGTTGTCATTCACTACTACACCTTTCAGGAGCTGCATCAGACAAAAATATGACCCTGAGAAAATTTTTGCAGTTTGCTATAGTAGTATTCCAAACTAATTTAAAATGCAGAATTGAGCAAAATTAATGGCAATCATTTTGTTTTGAGAAACATGTTAAATATGATTTCCTTTTATTGGTTGTACATGCACCTGCTCCACTTATTGATAAAATATTTTTTCAGGATGTTTTAGCCTGATAGAGTTCACAATCAAAGGATTGCATATCTGCATTTTGTTTTTTCCCTCCAATTTTCTTTTGGACTTAATTATATATACCTTACAGCACTGCCACTTCATAAAGATGTCTTGATGTACCTTGTATACTGCCCAGTATACATGTAAATGTCCACGATGTGTTCTCTTTTTACAGATCTGGATATTTAGAACTTCTTAATGCAGCTACTACACTCAGGGCTGAGGACTCCATTGGTTGTTCATCATTTGCCTTCAAATAAAAAAAAAAAAATAATAATAATAATAATAATAATAATAATAATAATAATAATAAAATAAAGAAAATTTAGGAGATAGAAAATAATACAGTCTGACAGTCTGTACAGACCTTCCGCTCAGCTACGTTATACTAAATTTTACAATGACAATTAAGAATTGTGATACAGTAAATCTTACCAAACAATAAAAAAATGCAAGTGCTGGTGAGCAAAGTTAGAGAAACATTGCGAACTTCAGACGTGAACAAGTTGTTGTGTTACAACAACAGTGTAACGTTTTATCAAGTGAAACTGGCAAACTATCCTGATTTTCGTAAGAAATTTTTACTTGTTGTCAAAATCTTTATTAAAAACACACACACTTTTTATCTCTAAAAACGTTTATATCAATCTGAGTGCTGCGTGCTAGAAAACGCTTTTAAAATGGCTAAAAGAATCAAAATTTGAGAGATAAAAGCACAAACAAGTTTTAAACGAAAAAGACTATTATATACAAAGTATTAGTTTGCTTTTTTTATCCTTCTTAAGCATTCACGACGGATTTAAATAAACTTTTTCCCAGCACGTGCCACGATGCATGACTTGTAGTAGTCTTAGGAAGGATAGACAAAATGCTTATTTTCTCAACGAAAACTAAAGGATTATTCTAAATACAAGGGCAAAAAGCAAGAAAAAGACATTTATCGAAGTAGTTTTTTTCAAGCCTTTAAGTGTTTAACTACGCTTACCGCGTAAACAGCCGTATTTTGTCCACATTTCACACCTTCCCTCCAAGCGCCATGTTTTTCTTGCTCATACGAAGATCGCAGTGCATGATGGATGCAGATGATAAGGGAAAGTAAATTCGGAACTAAATGAAAAATGTGGAACGTATTGGAAACTAAATAAAAGTTTTAAAATTTCCACTTCTAGTGTGAGGAAGGGGGAAGAGGACTTCCTTCAAACGATAAATACTATCCGACCTTTGAACAGCATTTAAAATAGATCGAGTTCTTTACAAAGGCGGATCCAGGATTTTTGAAAGGGGGGGTGACTGAAATCTTAGAGTGTTACTGTTCACTATTATATGTACGGTGTGGAAGGGGTTCCATGTGATTCGTGATGAGACATCTTAAATGAGACAACTTAAAAAACATCGAAATATTTTAAAAAATGAAAACATTTAAAATATATATATTTCTAAAATTCTGAAATAAAATTTGATTAAAAAAGTAGATTTTACTGGCAAAAAAGGGGGGTGAATAGTCACCCCCGTCACCACCCCTAAATCCGCTTCTGCTTTAGAAGACAGAAGTCTATGCGGAAAATTAGTCAAAAATGAATAGAGTTTCGTCACAGTGACTGGTATTTGATTGCGCAAAATTATCTTATGACAAAAGAAAACATCTCCTTTACCCTCTAATATTCTAATAGTAACTTCAATGGCTGACTCGGGAATTCCACATTGAATTGCACGAGAAAAACCGATATCAGTTTTTCGAGTGAGAAATTCAAGGGTGGAATTCCCCAGCCAGACATTGAATTTTCCTGGAATCACATAGCGTTCAAAAGTAAACATAGATTTTTTGTTTTAACTTTAGCTGTTTTTCCGCGCGGCCCGAGGAAGCCATTGCACTGTTTCTGTCGTTTGTCAGGGAACGAATGAAAATCAAGCTGGATTTGCCTTGAATGATTTTGAAGCTCGTGGTGTGGCGTTTGTGGAGCGAAAAAAACACCTTTTTGTTTAGTTTCGATTTAGTTATACGTATATATCCAATTCTTACCACTCTAAACATCAAGTAAAGAAGAGAAGATAGAAATATCACAAAGACTGGTCAAGATGTGGATTCTTGGCTGAAAACCTCAATGAAAACAGAGAGTTTAGTCGCCAAGCTAAAACATTCAAACAGTTTAGCTTACATCAGAACTACAAGGTATCTCCAAAAGTAAGTAAATCTGTCCATATTTTGATGGAAAATACTGAAAAAAATTACCAAAGAGTAAAGAGTAAAGCAGAGAATTTTTAACTCTAGTAAACAAACTTTTACTTTTGAATTAAGCTTATTTTAATTTACAACTTGACGGGAAACCGCTAGCAAATCTCCACGTTTTGGTAAACTCCTTTATTCAATTCATCATTTAAACAGTATAATTTGCTTTCTCAAGAAGACAGGAATGTTGGATAAGAATCCTAAAAGACGATAAATGCTTGTTTCTACAGAACTTTTGAAGTTTTCAAACGACAAAGCGCCATGATCGCGGGCAAGTATGAAAATCGTTCGCTTTCAAGAGATGTAAGCCTAAAGACTTCTTCGTTTTTCTTTCTTTTTTTTTTTTTTCTTTTTTTCTTTTTTTTCCCCGGCATATTGCACGGAAAAACACTCATGTACCTTTCTATTATAAATGCCGGTAGTGTTGATTAAAAATTTTACTTGGTTTTCTAAGAGTTTTTCACTGCGTTTTTTCGAGCGAAAACAAAGCGACAGTTTTGAACGGATTTGTCTTGTGTATTTACACCAAACATTTTTTGTTTTTTGTCTTTTTTTCCCTTAGTTAGAATCCACAAAATTATATTGCATTAGAAAGCACTTCTTTTAATATAATCATGTTATTATTTTATAAAGATTTCTTCCGTTTTCGAGAGAGTAAATGGAAAATAATTTCATAAAGGCTGGGCTCCCTGTGTAAAAAGGGAATTCCGCGCTACTCCTGGCGCTACTCCTTCTTGGCGAAGTGCCACTTCGTCACGAGCATTCGCAGTAAGAACAACAGGTCGAGTGATTCCGCGCTAAATTCCACAGGGAGCCCAAGCAATGAATCTGACATGAATTAGAAAAAAATGTTAAGAATATGAAAAACAAAATTTCAACCTTCTAAAATTAGAAAACGTATAACTTTATGAATGACCATGCGACAACAATTCCGCCGGTATACGTTGGATCAATTAAATGATCTAATTGGGCTCACAA
>WUAP02123682.1:0-15539 GCA_015163945.2 Stichodactyla helianthus | reverse complement strand
TTCAAGGGATGTATCTAGTTATTGACCCGGGATGTAACTAGATACATCCCTCATTAACGTATTCATCGGGATGTATCGCATATACATCCCGATGAATAACAAAGAAAACCGTGTCAAGTATGAAATAATTGGGGTTAGATTTCAATTTAACCAACAAATGGCTGTTTGATCCACTCCACAAGACTGAAGAACAGCCATCAGACAAAACAGTTGGCTTAACATGTTGGGTCAGCATATGTGTCAGCTAGTCATAAAGTACCAATCTCATTTTCTGCCTTGCCATGTGGTGATTTCTCTGTGTTGTTTGCTTTTTCTCCAGCTTAAAATCAATATCAGGTTCAAGTGGGGTGTTGAGTTCTATGATTATGAAGAACATAGCACTAGTGAGACATGCATGTGGACAGCAAATTATAATTTAAATTAGCCTCTATCTAGGAAAAGTAACAGTAATATCAAATAATGATCAGTTAATTTTTTTTTGTAAATTCATTAGCCTTCATCTTTTTTTTTCTGTAAATGTAGAGTTCTTACCTTATGTGTTCCAAGTATTATCTCTGTTGCTGGAGATGCGATTGGATGAAATCCCTCAACCATATATGCAGCTTTTCCCATTACTACTTACTCCTTTGCTGTGGGAGAGGACAGGTACATAACTAATATTTAATGCTAATAGGTGGGCATACAATGTATTTTGATTTGGTTGTCATTAGTCCTGTTTGACATTCAAACTGCTGTCTGTAATGACCACAGACTCATTGTAAAGAATTAGCCTCATTAATATGAGTAAGTTGTTCATAGATACTAGAGAAAGTCCATGGAATTTAAATTTTTTTTTGTTCAAGTTGTAAATTCTTCACATTGCTATTTTTATTTATTAATTGTTTACTTTTAAACAAGGCTAAACATGTACAAATGAATCTGTGGTCAAGGATTACAGCAAGCAGTAATTATGGAATTAGAAACAGGTTTATTGCCATCCAAAAATCTATTGTCTAAATTGAGGACCTTTTTCAGAACAATATGATGTACCTAAAATATGATGTGTACATTTGTCTATTGCAGGGAATATTCCACCATTAGTAAGGCTGTTACAGGCTTATATCCAAAAGGGCAGTAAGCTTATAATAGCCAATAATAACTTGGTAAGATAACCAGAATTGGTAATGATTTAAACATACAACATTCAACTTACCTAACCCTCCTCTGTAAGCTACTCTTTGCTCTTTTTTGGATCCCTGTGAATTTTGGAGACAAAAGTATCCCAGTACTTTGTGTGCAGAAAAAATTCCATAGGAATCCCAAACATAGTTGCCTATGGAGGAAGCTAATTTGAACTAAATTTTTCTGCAGTTTTCCTCTAATAGGATTTTTATTAAATGGGACAAGTAGTCCCACAACTTGAAATTATTAACATTTTTAACATTTTAATAGTGAATCAAAAAGGCAAATTCAGATTTTTGTGGGATTAAAATGGATGTAAAATATTCCATAAGTGTGGGTGTTCAATTTCTCTTTTTTCAGGATGCAATTCTTGGCGTGTTTCAAAAGCTTATTGCTTCTAGAGCAAATGACCATGAGGGGTTCTACTTGCTTAGTAGTATAGTTGAAAACATGGATAGGTGAGCACTTTGATATTCAGTCTGATCAGAGGTGTGAATAACCTGGGTAGCTGGTGCTAACAGGACGAGGGTGGGGGGGGAGGGGAGGGGAGGGGAGCGGAGGAGAGAGGAAACGAGTACTAGATATTTTGCCTGCTTTTCATATGTCAGTTTGGGATCTTGATATTTTCCCAACAGTCCCAGACATTCCAGACTAATGTAAATGTGTTGGGGGTTGCACACCCCACCACTTAAAGGAAAGGATGGCCCCTTCTGACTGCTATTGTAACCCTTTCATTCTCAAATACTGCAAGTGTACATCCCCTTAAAGACAGGAAAGTAAACTTCAGACTCCTGTTGTGCCATTTTCACTTATAAATACAACAGGTGCACCCTCCCCTAGAAAAAATCCTGGTTCCTTCCCTGCCATTGACTAATCAATCAAGAGGCACATCACACAGAGTAAAACATCTGGTCATCCATCCATTCAAATACTTTTGCACTGCACTGTCGATGGTCACATTAATTTTACTTTTTTACAGTCAAATTGTCTGTTCTTTATGACATAAACATTATCTACTTATAAAACAATTTTCGTTTGATTTAACAATATTAAAGAGTGGCCCTTGCAAACTACATGCCAAAAATCTTCATCTTACTATTCCACCGGCTTCAAAACTCCAAGACAACAAAATTTGTCAAAGGTCAGTTCAACTGTAGAACCATTATATTTTTTTCTTATTAAGTGGTTCCACTGACTATGTTATGAATTCATGAGGCAAGAGGTTTTGATTAAGACACATTTGATACTAGAGGGAAAATCATGCAACATTAACTAATTGACAAAAATTGAATCTCAACAGCTCTTCTTGAGTTTTTCTGTTTGTATGCTGTCAAAAATAGTGGAACAGATCTCATTGAACTAGTGGATGGCATACAACAGAAGTGAGTTGTAATTAAAATTATATCTTCTCCAAACACTTTTTAACTTCTTCAGCTGAAAGATAACCTTATTGTTTTGCAGACTGTTTGGAGTAATAGTGGAAAAATATTTCATACCTGATATCCAGAAGGTGAAATGAAAAAAGAATTCTACTTTCATTTTTTTCTCATGTTACTACTATTTGCAAGGAACCCTGAAGTGTGATGCGCCAAACTAGTTTTTATAAGTTATATCTCAGACGTTTGACACGAATAACTATCAAGTTTGACGTGTGAAACTTTTGTTATGTCGCCAACAAATAACATTGAATTTTCAAGGTTTATAAGCTTTATTTTAGAAGTTTCGAGATATTGTACAAAGTACAGTATATATTTTAAAGTAAATACAGTAATTAGTATTAAATCTATTGTGTTTTTTGCAAAATATCTTGAAACTTATAAGATAGAGCTGTTCATAAACAGTGTACATTCCACATGCTAACTAATTAGTTTGTTGGCACCATCAAGAAAGTTTCTCACGTCAAACAGTTTTTAACATAAAACGTCTGAGATATAAGTTTTAAAAAACTAGTTTGGCATGTCACACTTCATGGTTGCTTGCAAATGTTAAAGTAAATAGAAACATTGGAAAAGAAAGTGTGTGTGAAATCCTGTGCAGGGAGATAAGGCAAGGGAAACCTTTCATCAGCTTCATAGAATGAAAGTTGTCAATATTATGCATAGTAAAAGTGTGGACCCCCATTGCCAGTGCTGACAGTTCATTGACACTCACCTATACATGATCCACAAAACTTCCAACAGCCTTTTAGATGTTAAACAGCCAGCAAATGACTGTTAAACGGCAGACAAATGACCATTAAATGGCCAACAAATGACCATTAAATAGCCGATGAATGACCATCAGATCATGCTGACAAACTCCTATTGAATGGCCAACAGTTGGCTGTTGGCCGACAGGTCAGTGGGGACGCTATTCTCCAGTTTTACCTAACTTCTACTGCCCATATTGGACCATGCTAATCTCTTGTGTCCCTTGCCCTTGGGAATTCTGATTCCCTTTCTAAAATAAGACTCTGAAAGCACATTTTATTATTTTGATTTTTGGGGGTCAATTTTTCAGGTGTCAGGTGACATGGAAAGAAAAGTGTGTGCTGTGGGTATAACAAAACTTGTGTGTGAACCTACTGCAACATGGTCAAGATATCCTGATCATTGGTAAGGATTAGAAAGCCCCAGCATATGGAGTGGTTAACTTGATTTGAATTTCAGAAATGGATGGTTATTCTAATCCATCTATGATAGGATACTTAAAACACTGCGTTTCTTCTGTCCTTGCATCCTTTCTGTTCCTTCTTCCTTCCTTCCTTCCTTCATTCCTTCCTTCACTCCTTCCCTATCTTAACCCTTCCTTCCCTTCCTTTCCTTCTTTTTTTCCATCCTTTCTTTCCCTTTTTTTCATGGCAAGGACTATCTCAGGATGGTTTCTCTAACAAAACCAATGTAGACTATTTCACTGTTTAGATGTGCTGTTGATTAAAGCATTTGGGGTTTTGTTTTAGGGGGCCACTGTTACAAGCATTAATTCAAGTATTTGAGCTGCCAAAAGATGATTCTGTGCCTGATGATGAACACTTTATTGAGATAGAAGACACGCCAGGTAAGAAAGGCTGTGGCCTAAAGACAGAAAAATACTGATTAAATTTTCCATTCAAGGCAGTTACATTTGGTTATATGCTTATATATAAGCAACCATTCACTGTCAATTTTTATTAAACCCTGAAGAACTCTGTGCTGTTGGCAAGCAATGACAATTCCCCAAAAAGAATGGTGAGCTCTAGAGAAAGGGAGAAAAAAAAATTATAATTTTTTCTTTTTTATTTATCAGGGTACCAGACAGCATACTCCAAGTTAATATATGCTGGTAAAAATGAGAATGATCCATTTGGAGGTGGTATTCCCAATGCTAAGCTGTATCTAGTCCAGTCACTGGTATCTCTTTCACAGGCACACCCAGGAAAAGTAAGGATTAGCACTTAGCCAACTTTGCAAACACATGAATAATTAATAAGGAAAAAACAATGTAAATCACTACCATGATGGTGGTTTGGATATATGTGATCTTAATTCACATAAAATTTGGCCAACTTTGGCTTGGATTTTCTCCTAGAATTATTCATGGTTTGAGAAGCTATACGAAACACTTTTTCCCATGTTTAAAACACAAGTATACACCTGTAAATTCATAGCTATACCACACTTCACACTAAATTGCCATAATTGTAACTACATGCTGTGATTGGATGATTCACATGAAAACAATGAGAAGAAATTTCAGTTATACAGCATCATTGACATTTAAGGGGGCTGGCTACTGGTTTCTAAACCCACAAACATGTGCGTGCATAATTTCCACCAAATTACCATTCACCAGTTCCCATACATTGGTTCACTGACCAAACACAAAGCTCTCGAGTGAGGCGTCAAGGTCCAGTGGCCTTAGTTTATGCAAATATCCCCTTGGAGCCTCAGCTGAATGCATTGTGTTTGATCAGTGAACCGATGTATGGAAACTGGTGAATTGTAACCTTTGAAATTTTACTGAAAAAGATTGAAGAACCATACATGTTTTGAACTTCAAGAAGGTAAAAACCTCAAATTTTGCACAGAACCCTATACTTTTTATGTGCTTATTTGAAAAAGCTCCTAAAAATCTATGTCATATCAAAATTTTGTACGAATTTCTGCTCAACTTGATGGGACAATTTCCAGGCACTGGTTGAACAAAATATGCTAATTCCAGGTATTTTTCTCTCCTTATCTTAAAATTATTTCTCTCATGTAGAATTATCAACCAGTTAATATCTGTACAAATATTGCCTTTGTACATCTATTACCTTTTGAGATTTAAATTTTTTCCTATTCATATTGACTAACGAGAGTTTTGCTTCCAAAACTTATAAACACCCATCTATTCAAGCTTGATTATCTCAAAAAGTTTGGGACACCCTATTTTTCTGTTCATATTTGAAATCAGCATTGAATTTCTGTTAAAAACGATGTTATTTTAAGAAAAAGTTAAATATAAAACCCAATAATAGCCAGTCACCTTAACTTGTGGGTTTTGTGTGAGTGGGAAGTGTAGGATACTGACTTACAGGCCCTTATGAATTGGGGTATGTACTGCACACAGTGCATCTGTGATCTCTTTGGGGAAGCACGGGTGGCGTAGTGGTGAGAGCACTCGCCTCTCACCACTATGGTCTCGGGTTCGATACTCGGACTCACTATCACATGTGAGTAGAGTTGTTTGTTGGTTCTCTCCTGTACTTCGAGGGTTTTTCTCCGGGTACTCCGGTTTTCCTCCCTCCGCAAAAATCAACATTCTAAATTCCAATTGGATGTTTCAGTGGATGAAGAGCCACTCCGTGGAAATGCCACTGCCAAATCCATTATTATTATTATTATTATTATTATTATTATTATTACTATATACAGCATTTTCCCACCCTGTTTGTACAGGTATGTACAAAACAAAAATGTTTAATCTTATTTGCTTGGTTTTTAACTTTGTAGTTGATGCCAAAGATAAATGAAAAACTACACCAGGATGCTATAACATTCTTACAAAAATACCTACAAGAGGCAGGTATGGGCTTGAGCTGATGTGGAGACCTGAAAAAGTAATGCGTTACTTGAAAAACCTGAAAGGGATCAGGACCATCAAATGAAAGAAAAACAGTGGAATTACTTCATGCCAAAAATGTACCTGGGTTATCAACTGCAAGAGAGGGTATTACATGTGAAATGGAGCAGAGATATTACCAAAGATCCAAGAAAAAGGCTTTAGAAACCTGCTCATTGCTACTTAGTAATGTATAAGCACAAAATATTTTGATCAAATCTATATTTTGACTGAATTTCTTGGCTGTACAGCAACAAAACAAAACAGCAGACAAAAATATTATCATTAATTTGTATTTTACTGGTAAATGTCATACATTGTAACCTAACTCTATCCTTGAAAAAGTTGGATTCCACTGTGTCAAATTGCGTGATTTTGAGTGCAAATGTAAAAGAAACCTCTAAGCTTTGGTTAGAACTCTGACTTGATAGCAGATTTATGCCAATAAAAATATTTAAAAGATATCAGTTTGGCTGATATGTTAATTTTCCACCTGATTGCTGAGCCTTTATAGCCAATTTTATGTTTCTGAAACCTGACTCCAGATGGTCTGGTATTTAGGCTTTTGTGAAATCAAACTTAGGATGGGCTGAGTTCATTAAAGTCACAAGCAATAAAGAAGTTCCCATAACTAAACAGCAATTTTCACCCTACCAAAAGTAGTACCGAACTAGACCCACTTTTCTCGATAGTTATTATTGTGTAATTAAGTTTAAAGTGTGTGGAAATTGAAGTAAATTGAGAAAAGTGGGAGCATGCATGTGGCACCTCAACCAATCAGAAAATTCCATAAGCAGATTTTGTACATTGGTGTGATATCCTTGCATTACCACACACCATACCAACTACATACTGTATGTCAGCAGCTGCTGATGACTTTATACATGACCCTGCCCAACAGGAAAATGAAACCGTGGGCACTACAAATATTTCAGGAATGTTTATCAACCAATCAGAAACGTAGTAGTTATCTTTGTGGTTAAAGAGCAATTTCTGATTGGCTAAAAATAGTAGAAACTTCTAAAATATTTTTTGGTGCCCACAGTTCTATGATTTGCACTGTAAAACTACCTAACCTTGCAGCCTCAACTATTTTTTTGTTTGACCAGCAAATACCACACAATTATAATGTTTAGCTTTATTAATAACACTTTATGAACTTTTATTGCCTTACATTATTAGGGATTCACCACTTTATAAGCTATTCACAAACTATTTTACAAAAATAATATATTTAAATCCCTAGAAAATCTTTACATTTCTTCTATTTGTAACTATGTAACGTGCAGTTATAGTCTTCATAACGTATGCACTATTATGGTATACACAATAGATGGTTTCCAACCATTCACAAGAGAATCATTACACAAAGACATGGCTGCCATGCTGTGGTACAAATGGATTTTATAAGAAAACTCTTGCAACAACATGCTGACTATGACGTATGATAGAGTACAAGCACTAAAAGAGTGCAATGTAAATAATACTACACTGCCAAATTACACTAATTCTATTGTTTACTGGTAATTAGTGCTATTTAGTACTAAACAGTGCAATTATCTATTGCACACTTTTAGTGTTTTTACTCTGACTAGTGAATGAATAGAATCAGTAGGTAGTTTTATACAGCTATCATAATTACAGGACATTAGGCATTGCATTTAATTTACGTACCCCCTGTTTAGGACATCAGAGTCAGAATTAAAGCCATAAGCACCTTATGGTAAGGTGAAAACCAGAAAATGGAGTCACAATTGGAGTCTGAAGCACATCAGAATTGAATGGTTTCCATTTTCTTCCAATTCCAACTCTCATCCTTATGATAAGGAAACCATTATATTAAAATTGGAAGCAGGAGGACACAGCCAATCAAAGCATTTTCTAGGCCCTCTCTAAAGAACAGATGTATCATAGCTTTCCACTTCTCTTTTGGTTTATGAAAAGCAATTTCCAGTTGTATGAAATGACTCCAATTCCAAATCTGATTCCAATGTAACTAAAAACCAACTTTTACTGCTCAAGCCTGCATTTTTTTTTTTGCCAGACAGCTGAATGCCATTTTGTCTTTTTGTTTATCTCTTTATTTACAAACCCCATAGCTACGTTTCATTTCCCAAGTATGTAATTAGTCAGCTGTCTGCCAATCTGATGTCAAATTATCACTACATGGATGCTTTGTATGGTATTTTTTTCAGTCTGTATTTTAAATTTTTATACCAATTTCAATAATTATGCAACCCAGATGATTTCAGACATTTGAGTCTTTGGCAGCAATCAAAACCATTACTAATAGTCCACCTCTACCTTTAGGGTAATGTTTTCCTGTTTCCTACCACATGATTCACCTGAGAATTAGATTCATTTTAGAAGGAACATTCATAGTAATGTACTTGAAATCTGAAAACATCAGACCCAAGATAAAGAGGTCTTTTCAGAGCAATGAGCCTTTGCACAACCATTTGAATCTCTGTTAGACATTCGTATTTTGATTTAGAACTATGTGATTTTACCAAATTAAAACTCAAAGATTGTTTGACAGCAAAAAGCTCTTGCAAAAACAAAATGCAAAGTCATTAAAAGTGGTATGCATTTAGGGTTCATGCTGTAATCATCAAGAATCCGAAGAGAATCCAAACTGGCAGATTGGATTTTTTGTCAAAACTTTTGCTTGAAGCTCAAATTTTCATTTGTATTTAAGCTTAGATCAATCCAGTAGTTATGGCGAGACTAGCAGACACTTTGACATGATCACAGGACATTATTCACCTTTGATTTCTTCTATAAAATCATCCACTTCAAGGGTTTTCTTAGGAACGTTTGAACCACAGCTTTAATCTTCCACGGCTTGATCTCAAAATAATCCACTTTGAGAATATAAATATAAGTTGAAGTTGCATGATCTTCTTTTCGTTTTGTGGATTTACGAACATTGGATGTTTTTGTCTTCTTCAAAATATCATTATGATTTTTCCAACGATTATGGATGAGTTGATCGCAGTTTCATGATACAACAGCTGTGATCCGATGGTGTATAGTTTTTTGACCAAACTTTGGGCTCTTCCGCCCAAAATCCTATGCTACGTTGAACATTCAGAAAAGAATAAGCAGTTCCCAAGTCCACTGTAACATATTGAAAAGACTGCAGCCACAAACACGACCGTACAAATGGTGCAAGGGCGTCTTTCGAGGAAGAAACTTGCCAGGTATAAAGTCATAAACATCGAATAATTGTTCAACATAAATGGGTTCATAGGCCTTGGAATCAGCAAGAGAGGCAGAAGCCACTGTAGGCAATACATTATGGTTTTCCTTTTGACAACACAAATATTTCTAATCCAAGAAAATAGTTGCTAAGAGCTTGGAAAACACCCCGGGAAATGCTTCACCCAACGCCGTCCAAGATGGACGCCATTACTGTCTTCTTTGACCTTCTACTGGGGTTATTTTTAGAGATGACGTAATAGCCTCACTTCAATGTATCGCGTGATGTATCGCATCGCAAAAAATCCACATAGAAATGGGAATTTTCAAAATTGGGATGAAAATACTGACTCCAAAGTGGAAAAAATGGATGGAATTTTGAGGAAAGATTTGTGGAAAACGATGAGATTTTTTTTATGTCTATAGAAAAAATCCATTAGCATGGAGTTGGTTGACACATTTCCGAAATCTGGCTGTGAATACTGTGTTCCTGTGATTAAAATAATTGAATAGCATGATCAGTCAGGAATCCTGGAACAGTAAAGAAAAGTTAAATGGAATGAAACTCAAATGAAAGACGAAAAACCTCCGTGGAATAAAAAACACTGTGTATGACTCGAATAAAATGGTAAGACTCATTTCATATTAGCAAAACAGAAATACATTTTTTTCCTTGAATCAGTTATCACCAATTAATTAATTTAAAATCGAATCAGTTTACGGGTTAATACGCACCATATAAGTACATTTTCCCAAGCATTTGATAAGTGAACCGGAAATGACGAAACGACCAATATAACGGAAACAAAACAAAAATCATTTGGGTCGAAGGAATTCCAGAGCATTTGTCGTATATCTGTTTATCTGATAAAGCTGGCTTCTCTTGTCATCATCGTCTTCCCGCAATGTCTTGTTTGAGACGATTGAGCTTCAAACCACCGTTGTTTAGTTTTTCAAGGTCGTCAAATGATGCCCAAACGCAGAGACTAGTACTACGCCATCTTGAAAAAGCATTCTGTACTTCTTCTAGTCTATGGTATGGATTCTTTCCGTTTTTACAAGATTTTACACCACTTTGTATATTGATAATGATCCTTTATCTCTTATTTTACAGCACAGAATGGAAACCTGAAACAAAACGCGGGATAAAGTCGAATAAACACGACCAAAGAGGCTGGAATATTTCTTCAACTGTTCTTCTCAATGACAGAGTTGAGATTCCTCGATTTGGTTTAGGAGTGTACGATATTGAACCAAAGGAAACTAAAAAGGCTGTTCTCTGGGCTTTAGAAAGTGGCTACAAACTGATCGACACAGCCGCTAGATACAACAATGAGCAGTGTGTCGGAGAAGCTATCAAAGAAAGTAAACTTAACAGAGAAGATTTGTTTGTGGTGACAAAGGTTTATCATGTAGATCATGGTTATAATGAAACATTGAAGGCTTTTGAGAAGAGTCTGAATTTACTGGGCCTTGATTTCGTAGATTTGTTTCTCATTCATTTCCCCGTTCCTGGTAAAGTCGTTGAAACATGGAAAGCGATGATTAAACTAAAAGAAATGAGACTTATCAGGTAAGCCAAGGGATTCACGTGTAATATTATGTATACGTGTGTTAGGGTAGGATGGGGGTTTAGAAAAACTTTCATAGCCTGGACTCATTCATGTCAAAATGTCCAACAATTGTAGGTACAGGGAGCAATCCCCCCGCCCCCTGCCCCTACATCCACACATTCAGTCACTAGACTGCAAGTAGTCTTTATTCTTCTTGGTGGCTGTGCATATTTTTTCTGAGTTAAAGTCCCCCCTGGAGTTACTGAGGCTTGGTACTAGCCTTCCGTCAGCCTTACTTATCAATACATAGAAGGGATCAAATTTGTGGACCAAGGGAAATAGAGGGACTGCTTGCAGTCTAGACCTCCAACCTACCTATCCCTATAAAATTCCTCTATTGTGAGTGAAAGAACTGCTAGGCTGTGGGACTACATAATATATATAGCTAATTCAATTAACATTGTCTCTGAAAAAAGCCTAAAAGCTTTCATTTATGTATTGCTTCATTAGCAATACATTATCTATTGGATTTAAGCATATATGTAAATGCACATGACCATTTGGAATAATAGTTAATGATGTCAAAGAAAGCTGTTAATGCAAACCCTGGGTTTTTCATGTTAGACTTCCTAACCCCCGAGTCCATTTGCCCCTTCTGCAGGAGGTAAAGATTTTTACGAGAACTATAGAATTTATGTTTCATTATCTTAAATGCTTACAGGTCAATTGGTGTATCAAATTTCAATATTCATCACCTTGAAGCACTTAGTCAAGAAAGTAATGTCATCCCTTCTGTGAATCAAATTGAATTGCATCCATACTTACAAGAGAGACCATTGGTGGATTATTGCAAGGAGAAAGGGATAGTGATACAGGCATATTCACCTCTTACAAGAGGGAAAAAACTACATGATCCCATTCTAAAATCAATAGCAAAGGAATACAGTAAAAGTCCAGCTCAAGTGCTCCTGAGATGGTGTATCCAGAAAGGTTTTATTTGCATTCCAAAGTCATTTCACTATGATCGCATCAAGGAAAATGCAGAGGTTTTTGGGTTTGAGATTGAGCAACCACACATGAACGTTCTGGATGGATTGGAGGAAGGGTTTCGAACTGGAAGAGACAAAATCTTATGGCCTTGGAATGGTTGAAGAATGATACTGCATGGTTTGTTTTTAATGCTGATGTTCCTGTTTACAGCTATTTTCCAGATCCCTGTCATTTCAAGCAGGTGGATGATAAGTCACTTTTTCAATTGTCCTTAACTGATCAAGGTCATAACTCAAGCTTTTAATTTATCCTCTGAAAAATTGAAAAATCCCAACTACTGTTGAGGGTGGGTACATCATAAACTTAAATACTCTACAGGCTTTGCACCATCACGTGATGGCAGCCATGACAGGAGGCACAGCAATAGTCCTTTTCCGCCTGAGAAACTGAATTCTTTCTTGTGTAAATCAGATTAGACCAGTGCCTCCTGTCATGGCTGCCATCAACATGATGTAGCAAAGCCTCTATATAGTCCTATACGTTTTTGCAAGCTTTTGCAAGTTCATAATACCATGCATAGGTTTAAAAATAATAAAATAAAAAATAATTTCAGAGTTCCATATCGAAAATAAGACAATTGTGTACATTGCAAAGATTGATTAATTAATATCTATAAAAATCTTTTGATGTTGATTACATTTACAAATTATGTATGGATATTTTCTAAAAAAAATTATTTAAGTACTGAGTATTGTCACATTAAATCCTTAATAAGCATCAATAGTGGACTTGGGATTTACTACCTTTTATGATAATGCAATTTGTTTTGCATAATGTGATGTGCATCAAACCTTAGGTGCACTGCATGCATATTTATGACAATTTCTAATGAGAAATTCCTTCATAACTGCATGTGGAACTACAAATTTAGTTTTCACACTTAGAAAATTATTTTCAATTGTCTTGAAAAAAAAAAGTGCAGCTTTCATCGACTGTAAAATATTTGATCATACAGGATTCAAATTGTGATGCAAATTAAACAAAATCACCAGCTGCTCATTTCAAGAAAGGTAATATTTTTTCATCAAAGAAGTCTTGGCTGAATCGAAGGTGGTCACCAATGACTGCAAAGAAGTGAAGTTTTCCAGCTTTGTCCATTTCTTGAAGGCCAAGCCGATCCTTAGAAAATAACATGTGCAAACCTTGAGATCATTTAAAAAACTAGCGATGTAACTAGATGAGTTACAGTGTTACAGGACTCAATAAATTGTTTTAAACTTATACTTGTGTTATTCTAATTATAGCCATTTTCAAAGTAATACGACACAGACAACATTTTGATAGGCTTCTGTCAATCACAATTAATATAACTTAGAGTAATAAAACTCTAACTCTTGTATGCATGGTCAGTAAGCCCAAATGCCAAATATCTTTCCAAATTTTGGCTGGGTCACATATAATTAAATAATTGGTAGTAACGTTGCCTATTAACCAAATTTTAAGTCAGTTGCTGACCTCTTTATAGAGTGTGCTTTCTTGTAATGTATAGAGTTCCTTCCCTTGACCTGGCTTATAAAAACCAAACCACTACAAAACAAAACACAATATCATTCAAACCATGGACAAAAAATTTTACACAAGGATTACAGAAAACTAATAATATGAATCATTATTATTAATTATTATTAATAACATGAATAATTCTCCTTCACATACTTCTGACTCTTTAGGGTCAACCATGGTATCATTGGCAAACATCACCATCACAAAGTTCTTCAGTTTCATCAAGTTTTCTTTATAAGTTGCATTCACAGTCTGCAAAAGAAAACAGCAACCAATAAATGTATATGGAAAGCATTAAATAAATTGCCAAAGGGATCAAGGAATTCATACTCATGAAGACAAGTTGATTATGATGGTGTAAGAAAGGAAGTTTCCTGAATATTTAGGTCTTGCACTGGATAGTGGCAGTGCAGAGATATATAATATATCATGCTGAAGAGACAATGTATACTTTACCCTTTCCTGGTTGATGTCAGCAAGAAAAACACTTTTCTCTCTGTACTTCTCTTCGTTCAATGGATCATGCCAGTATTCAGCCTGGACAATTCTATTAAAAAATGAAAAATTAATTTAAAGATTAACATCTTATACACTATAGGATGGATTTGTTATGACTCTGAGATGTTTTAAAAAGCACAGAATTGATGGCATCAGCAGATCAATGAACCAGCTACAGCACACAAATTTTTCTACTCAGTGACGGCACTGTCACAACTTGGTATGTTTTACCATGACTTTTTCACTGATCAATATAAAAAATCTGCTATCATGAAAACAGACTGTAAATAACATGACTGTACAATTAAAAACTAAAAACCCTGGAATAAGATGGTACAAATCTTAAATGCAATTTTAATACTATCTAATATTGCATAGTGCTGAACTTTATTTCCTCTACTGTTGATCTACTTACGTATCTTGAATCCAGCTGCCATGTATTGTAGTAAAAATATACAATAAACGAAATTATAAAATAGTTAGTAAATGAAAGATAATATGCACTTTTCACACATTCAACTCATCTATTAAACTATTAGTATTTAAAGGTATGCTTTCAAATATACTGTTGAAAAGTATATATTGCACAAATATAAAATCTACATTAAATCATACACTATGGAATTCCATGTACTGAGTGGTTTTCATATGAGTGGGAAACATACAGTACTGACTTACAGCACATACACAGTATGGTGTGCTCTAGTACTGAAATCACTATGGCTTCCCATCACAAAGAATAGTTACAGCTACAGCACCACTATGGTATGGCCTCATCGTATTTGCCTGGTTGTTTTTCACTCTTACGAAAACTGCAGAGGCTATGCTCATTCTATGCATAAAGACCATGGTGTATACCTTATGTAAGCACCCAAGTTTAGCAGCTTCCTAACATAATTACAGATGGTTGAGCTCTCTCCTGGACAGTGAGGAAAACCAAAGACACCTTGATGTTGTCCTCCAAAACTAATCAGGTTCAGCATCGCTGGCTTAGGGCACCTCTGAGCCACAGCTCGTCTAGTAAAAATTAGAGAGAGAGATGTGGTGGCTGCATAAATGAGTTACACACAAAGATTGAATCCAATAAACTGTGCACATATTATCTTTAACTGGATTGATTTCCAAGATATTTTTTCCTACTTACAAAAACTGTCCACCTTGTGAAAAGCCAAGTGCATTATAGCCATTCTGCAGCTTGGGATCTTTTGCAAGCTTGTCACAAACTTGGGTTACCTGTAACATACAGTAGAAAAGATTTATTTTTCTTTGATCACTGATTGTTGGTGTTATTTCCTAAAGAGAGGAGGATAATCATTTATCCAAATTAAAACTGTTATCATAAAGCAATTTGACCCATAATTTCTTTTTTATTTGAAAAACGAATTGCCATTACCTGTTTATTGACATTCATTAAAAATCCATTCTCTGTATCCTGTAATTATAATACTCATGAATAATTAATGAGGCCAAAACAATAGAAAATCATAAGCGTGGAGGAGTCTGTATATCTGA
>WUAP02123671.1:2240-15542 GCA_015163945.2 Stichodactyla helianthus | reverse complement strand
GCTCGAAACGTCAGTAAAGTTAAGTATAATTCCCTTTTTTCACGGTGTTACAGATTTCCTTTTATTGGTTATTGTAAATATGAACAGCTGTTTGGCTCTGGAAATAAAACGGAATATTTTAATGACTAAATCTCATTTTCAACGACTTGCAAGGAAACTCGGAACCTCAGTGGCATGATACTGTTGTCATTACAGTCAAAGAACTCAGTTTACATCGAATTTTTAATAAATTCTAGTTTAAAACTACTGTACAATAGGCCATTTGCATGATGGCGTAATTTACTACTAAGACCAGAATGCTTTGAGTGGCTCCTATTCAGGCAAATTTTACCAATTGTCACTTTATTCCCAGAAGAGTAGAACAATCTGAATAACAAAGCATATTGACAAAGCATTCTGGTAGTGGTAGTAAAATGACGCCATCATGCAAATGGCGTATTATGAATAAATAACAGCTTCTATCGTTTGTGACCCCCACCCCTTGAGTTTGTAAAAAATAATGGCCTACCTCCCAAATGCACCCGAGTCCTCCCCGCTCTGATTAATGACCGGTTTCTAACTAAAAAGTGTTCCCTAATATTTGAGTCTTAACTAGTGAACTTAGATCGATGTGACTTACATAACCAAACTAAAGCGACTTTAATGTCCTTAATAACATGCAGTGTTCGTAGACGGCTTGGTTAATTTGTTGACTTGACTGTACCCACTGCATCGCAGAAAATACTAAGTACTTAAAACAATGGTGAAATTTTGAAAACAATTTTGGTTGAACTTGTGAGAAAGGATAAAATTTAGTTTGGTAAAGAATAAAAATAAAAAAGATTGCTATGGAAAAAAGTGCTGAAAGGCAAGCTCTTGCCAAACAATGCATTTTCCTTTGCAAATTCTTATAAAACATTCGATTTTCTATTTCATGACAATTCTCCTGTGTCAAACATTTTGAGCTGAACCTTCACCTTCTTACTAATATCGAGATGTTCTTTACATTTCTAGAGTTCATTTTGACACTAGTGCTTGATTTAAGGGATTTTTGGTCACGTGACTTGTTAGTAGTACAAAAGGCATATCATGAGTACTAGTCATCTCTTATATTCGCGCTGCATGAGACTGCTGACTATAGATAATCATATGGTTTCGAGTGCAATTTGGAATTACTTTTCACGAGTGTGTTTTTCAAAGAGCTCGAAATAGCACGAGCCCTCAGGGTGAGAAAAACACACGAGTGCATGGAAATTAATTCCAAATTGCACGAGAAAACCATATGATTACTTATTATACATGAAAAATTACATGCGATAACAACAGGATCACATGACTAGATAATTTGATTTTTAATTTTCACTGCAGTACAAATTACTTTTTTCTGCTGTGGTAGTGGTTAAAGTCGCTACTCTTAACCCATCAGAATTGAGAAATTTTTCATGTTCATTATTAGAATAGAAAAAAATTGGTTCTCAGTTCAGTGACAAACATGTTCAAGCACACGTATCATACCCCTCTTATGATCTGCTTTTTAAGGTAGTTCCGGAGCCTTGGATTTCGTTAATGAATTTTCTTGAAAATTCTGTCATTTAAAGATCATTGTTAGGTAAGTCAAAAACCGAGAAAAAAAGAGTGGGTCACCGTTTTGGTTATAGAACTATGCGATGTCGTAAAAGTAGGTATTTTTGATGATTGGCGGTGATTTTGCTCAAATAGGCTCAAATTCAATATAGTCCACAGATTGTAAACGGTTTCAGCGACCAAAAGAAAAACACTGTTCCTAATAATAGCTGAAAGGTTATTCTAGCATTTTGTTTAATAAAAATGTTTCACGTGAGTGTAAATATGGTTGAAATTAAATTCTAGAATCAAAATTCTACGCAGTTAAGAGCCCCTAAATGCGTACAGGGTTGTAAAAATGTTTAAAATTCACGATGATCTCGTCAATAGACATGGTATTTTTATTTTCTATATCGCAAGAATAGTAAATAAAGCCTTAAATAAAAGGAAAAAAACAGGGGTCACCGTATTATTTCAAGCGAGTTAGAGAACAACAAAGGAGAAGAGTCTTCGAAAACGAACCCCAAATACAACCCGATTTTAGCGATATTCTTGCTGGCCTTTTAGATTGATAAAATTCTTTAAATTTAAAAACTTGAGAATAAGCACCTACTTTGCACGGTACACAATAGTTTTTTATAAATCTTTTTCGACAGTTTGGTCGATAAAATGTTATTTTTCTGCGCTAAAACTAAAGTTTCTATGCTTTACAATCGTTGGCACACTAGTGCCCAGACTCCCCACGTTAAAACCAATATTCTTTAATAAAAGTGCGTGCGCTCGGATGCGCGCGGGGATACGCAGTAGCAAGGGTCCGGAACTACCTTAAAAGAGTTAATCTGAGCCTAAATGCATCTGTGGCCGAGGGTGGACTAGGTCGAGTTTCAAGATAATGCCTAAAACGTGCTTAGGTCGAAGTGCTCAACGAAATATTGTTTATAAATATTACTTTTTCTCCGTTTTGAGTCACATCCAACGCAAAGAAGCGAAATGGGAACTATTATTATTATGCGCAGCCGTGGTGCGCAATGCAAAACTACGGAATTACCTTAACTACTAATTATTAAGAGCCATTTTGTTGTCATTCTTGTTTTCACGATTCTGTTTTTGTTGTGTCTTTGTCGAGTGTTTTGTGGGTGTTTCTAAAAGTTTTTTTCTTTTCCTAACTGTTTTTATGAATTATTTTTACCGAGTTTGTTTTACGAAAGAAAAATCAATAAAGATGCCCGCCTTTGAAGAAATCCAAAATATACCCTCCGCTTCCATAGTCAATTGAATATAAATTGAAATTAATTATAAAGATATTCTACTGGTTCTTGACTCACCAAACTCGAGTCAATCAAGCTAGGAAGTTCTTTTTCTAACTTCACACGTCATGTGCTTGTTCTTCAACTGAAAATCCCCAAGCAGATAAAACGATAGCAGAAGATCTGGTCTCGATCGAGGAAACGTGAGAAATAAGCGATAATCTTAGCACGTATGGATTTGTCTGTGAAACTTGTTTATAAAATACTATGCACGCGAGTGCTAAGCTATGTTACCTTACTGATTGGTCGATTAAGTTGAGTTGCACAGTAGTACATTGCCATACCTTTTACCTTCAGTTAATCTTTTTTTTTCAGTTCCTAGCTTTGATAATTTTTCTGGCAGGGCGTCCAAGGAAATTTATAGCAAATGTAATAACCGGCTCTCCGCCATGAGTATTAAGATTGAGATATGGATAAAAATGTCAAATCTTTTATCCTAATCATAGGTACCAGGTAACTCTTAATTCTCATCCTACAGTACCAAGAAACCGATTAGTAATGATTGCACGTAATCTTGACAACAAAAATCGCTATTGCAGACATGACACTAAATTCTAAGCAGAATTATTGGCCCAAAAAAGACATTTTCTGATAACTTTCTTTATCTTGGAGATTTGGCATTCATTTTTATTCAATCTCCATTTTTTAATCTATTTTCTCTCGCAGTGCCTTTTCCATTTTTTCAAATCATTAACGATGTGTTCGGATGTGAATATTTGAGACGAGGCCGATAACATTGACAGTATTTCCATGCACGATTAATTAAAACACCTAGAATTGCTCATAATAATGTAGTATTTGATTCCTTAGGCAGGAAATGCTGTGCCGTTCGTTTAGGTCTCCAACTGAGTTCAATTGTTTAGGCCGGCCTATTTTTGGCAAGACCGAGACCTTTTTCTAAGCTTCATTTTTAATTTTCGATTTCAATCTGCAGTTGAAAGACTCCCGACAAGTCAATTAGCTTTTTTTTTTTTTTTTTTTTTTTTTCCCCTTTCTGACTTAAAGCTGATATTTTGGAGGTTATAACTTTCTGCTTTCTAGATCTTTCGAAGAGGCTTAGTAAAAATGCTAAAATAAATAAATCGATAAATTAAAAAAATCTCTTTATTTAAGCGCCTGGTTGTTCTAGCACTTTGGCATTAATTGGAGGCACTATCACTCACACACACTACCACTACATTAAATGTTTTAAGCATACAACTCTCAGCTCACATGTTGATTTTTACGGAGGGAGGAAAACCGGAGAACTCGAAGAAAAACCCTCGTGGCAAGGGAGAGAAAAACAACAACAGCAACAAACAAAGACAAAATCGAAAACAAAACAAAGCAAAGCAAGCAAACAAAGAAAGAAACAAAATAAACGAAAGGGTTTTATTTGGTATCGTATCTCATTATCAAAGGATTCGTAATTCTAAATTGAAAAGTCTTGATTGCAGTTTTGTTATACATGGAATAAAAGGTTCGATGACCTCAAGCTTCACGCAGATACAATCACAATTCGTTGTGGTTCTAAAAATTACTAATTCTTAATAAAAAAAAAAATTAAAAAAAAAATTAAAAAATAAAAATAAAATAAAAAACCACTTTGAGCCTTAACCTCACCTTAGAAAAATTAAATAGATAAAGCCCTCTGGCTTAGGAGAGCATTAGCTGAAATTTTGGTGGGTGGGAAATGAAACAAGTCAGTGATAACTATGAAGCATTAATATTATCAATTAAGGATATTAATATTGAAGAAACAAAACTGGCGATGGATTATACAAGTATAGACTGCGTTTATCTATAGAATGATACACCAACATATCATAAATGATTGATGAACACCGTGTAAAAATGTACACAGCTCTTATTAACCGAGCGCGAGGTCCGTACCGTAAATTATGGACTGAGTTTTTTTCCCCACTTCCTTATGGCCCAAGCGTATAGCATACGGGCCATAAAAAAGTGGGGAAAAAAACAAGGTTCCATAACTTACGTACGGACCGAGCAAGCGAGGTTAATAAGATGTTTATTATATGGCAAGGCGAACACAAAAATAAGGTTGGTGGTCCGTACCGTAAGTTATGGACCGCCAATCGGCCAATGAGAGCGGGTGAGATTACTTTGCCATATAAAAATTAACTTTACTGATGTTTCGGGCGTTAGTCCTTTATTGGAGTAAAAAAGCAAACACTGATGATATTGATAACAAGTAATATATAAAGTATGAGCTGGAGACCTTTATGGGCATTTAAAATGGTGAGCCATAGGCGAATACTTTATATCACTTAGGAAATGTCTAGGACTATATTTTTATGTTGTACTGATTTTTGAAATGAATTGAGTAATTTTGGCCAAGAAAATCCAAGTTAAAGTGGAATGCAAATGAGGTCGATTCTCTATCCGATTTAAAGACTCCGACACGGTTGTGATTTTCTATGTGTTTTGCTCATTAATTTTTCATGAATTTTATAATTAAAATTAATGATAGTGATGATATTGATAATACAAATGCAATAATATCATAATAATAATCATAATAATGATTATTAATATCATCATAAGCAATATTTTTATTATTGATTATTAGTAGTATCATCATTATGATCAAGCATTAATCATAATTTTCTGTGGTTTATATTGTGTGTGTATTGTATTCTGTGGTTATTGACCAAGCGTTAGGATGGAAAGAGATTTTTCAAGTTCTTTTTCGTGTTTGTATAGACTGGGCCCTTAGGGTTGGGTTACACACACAGAAAAAGAACGAGACCAATATCTCCCCATTAGGACCGAACAAGCTTGGATTATTTATTATAGGCATGGCGAACAAATTTTCGAAAAACAGTTCGCAACGTTTGCCGAGAGGACCGGATGAAAAAAATCCGGACTTCTCAGCAACCAACCAAATTGTTCCATTTTCAGCCGGACCGGTTGCCCATATAATAAACTCTGTTATAAACACGCAGGATGTTGACAAAAAAAGTCGAAAATCACGAGCCGGAGACAATTTATAATACTAATCATAATGATAATTGTGAACCAGCACACAGCAAGTTATTACTGCATGTGATTGGTTCGTGTATAAGGGAATATAGCCGCCACAAAAAACAACCTTACTTGCCAATTAAATTAACTAGTTTGTATGCAACATAGTCAGAGCGGTCTTGGCTTTACATGTTAATATGATAGAAGTGAAATCAAGAAAGAATTGAAGAAAGAAAGAAAGGAAAAAAGGAAAAAAGGAAAATAGAAAAAGGAAAGGAAAAAAGAAAGAAACGAAAAAAGAGAGGAAAAAAGAAAGAAAGGAGAAGAAACTGACAGAAAGGAAGGAAGAAAGGAAGGAGGGGAAAAAAAAAAAAAAAAAAGAAATCAGCATGGTTATCTAGAACGAACGAGTGAACGGCTAATATACACCTATTTCAAAAATCGTTGTCGCAGCCGAAGCAACAGTCCACACTCCAAGGCCGCAAGGAATTTCGGTAATTTTTCTCATAAATCATGTTTTCAGTATAATGGTATTTTCCAAAATATTCGGTTTAACACCTGAACTACTACTGTAGCTTGCCAGAAATATATATTGTAAACGCATGCAACCAAAATGTGCTCTAGAGGAATTAATTTTGAAAAAAATTACCGAAATCCTTTGCAGTGTTGGAGTGTTGACTGTTGCCTTCAGCTGCGACAACGATTTTTGAAATAGGTGTATAAACGTCATACCATTGCTCTTCATGGCCCTTAAGTTTCAAAAATAGGTCTAAAATGGAACAAGCCTCAAAACACCTTTACACTTTAGTATTTCTAAACGCTGTTTTTATTCTGTTTACATGCTGTACTAGATCTGTTTTTCTCCTCGAAAAGCAAGCTAAGATTCATAATATTTCACCCGCTAGTTGTTATTGACGCTCAAACCTAACGCGTATTGAACTATTTGAAATTCGTTCGGCTTTGGCGACAGACCTGTCATCTTTCATTAATACTATCTAGATTCAACTACCTCTTAATCTTAACCCTATAAGATATGTTTTATTTATCTTTTACTGTGTTATTTCTTAAGTACCATTCCTTTTAACGTAGCTAACATTTTACCCACTTAAACTTTTTGGAAATAATCTTTTTAACTAGTAAACAGGAATAATACTCAAGGTAATAGGCTCCTGTTAGGCGATTTTTATACTCGCAACTTTTTTTAAGTCAGTTTTCATTATTAATTCACCTTATGGATTACTAGCAAGTAAAGGAATAATGCGCAAAAAAAATCGGATCTGATTAACATATGAATAACATTAGGAAGCATATTCATAGACCTAATCCATTGGGCGTATTTGCTTTCACATTTCAGATCACGTGTCATTCCCTTGGACATTGTTTCTTTGTTTCTCGATAGCGCTTGAGAAGATACGTTTATATGGATGAGCCTCAAACAAAGAATCGTATTCTCAAGGGATTTGAAATGGGAAAACATTACGCCCAAGTGGATTTGGTCTATTAGGATAGAAAAGTGATGGTGATTCCTTCCATGAAAATGGGAGTGTCCCTAATTTTCATAAAATTTTTTTGGCGAATGAATGAAAACGTGTTGGTTCCACACGAAAGAACATTAGTAAATTATTAAATGTGTACAGTTTCAGAGTATGGGTGGAGATTAATGCAGTTATAAGCATTTAAAATGTGCCAACACGAGAGTTGTCAGGCCTTGGCCCCTAATTTAAATCGCTGTTATGTTCCAGGTATCAATACTTAGGAGAACACTGAAATTTTACTTCGTTAATAATCTTAGCCTATTCTTTCAAAAAACAGGATTTAGGACTTCAATAACTGAGTAGAATAGTGGTATGAATAATTTCTTGCGTATGGTATTTTTCATTATTTTTCTTAGGGGTCTATAATTATTCTTCAGTGCTTCTAAGGACTTTAATTCAAAATTTACGAGAAGACCTCAAAGAAGATTAGTTTTCTAGATAAGTAAAAAGAGACGTTCTACACATTAATTAAGTGCTTGTGCATCACGAGACGTGGGATTCGGACTGGAAAACGTAAAAAAAAAAAAGACTTGGTTAAATGATTTTCTAATACTAATATTGCTTCAGGCATGCTAAAAATATTATATTAGGTGGTTCTTGAATACACATGTTTGGTCTATATTTACTGTTACGGTAGAGCCTCTAGGCTACGCGTACTGTTTTCCCATTTCAAATCTTTTTTAATTCGTTTAAGGTAAATCCATATCAACGTATCTCCTTAAGCGTACCTTAAACAAAAATACAATATCTGTAGGGTTTAAAATATCATGCTAAAAAATATTGTGATAAGCGCTAACTTTTGAAATATTTTGGTGTTTTTAATTCTAAACGATTGAGAGGAAAAAGTGCTAGAAAAAGGGATGAAAATTGAACGAAATAATGAATGAAAAGATGACAAAAATAACCAATTGAATACACTTTTGAACTGAGCTTTAACATCACTGGATTTTTCGAATGTATTTTCTCAGAGCTTTAAAACGAGGCAGATAAGCCTGCATAAGTATTTTTTGTTCCACATTTTTGAACCGTACATTGGAAAGTCAAAATAGTTGATTAAGCCGCATCCAAACGAGCAAGTTTTAATTGACAAGGAAAAGCTGGCATGCTAGCTTTTCCTTGACAAGGAAAGAATGTCAAGGATGAAGTTTGCTCGTGTAGATGGACAACAAGGAAGAAGTTGCAAGGAATATTAATGAGATTAGTTCTCAGCCTGTTACTTCACTGATCAATAAAACTTGTCTAGGAAAACTTCTTTATCATCTACACAAGCAAGCCAACCTTGTAAATAGAACTGAAATTTAAAAAAAAATTCTGGTCGTGTACACGAGCAATGAAAATTGTGTAGGAAAACTTGCGCGTGTAGATGCGGCTTTAGTCAAGGGTTTATCATTCGAGACAAAGAAACAGCGATGTGCAGTGAACAAAGGCGGCTTTGATAAGTTCGTAAGGCTTCGTGAAAAAAAAAAACCAATTTAGTCGGCCTTTTGAATCAAAGAAGAAATTTAGAGAAAAAAGGAGAAAATTACCTTAAAACGAATTTTATCTTTCGAAATCATTTGACGATGACCGCAAGTGGCTGCCTTCTGGTTACCTTCGTGTCCAGTCCTCAATGACTTTTCACTCGGCTGTACATCCAATATATTTCTAATTTCAAATATCTGATTGGTTAATCATAATGAGGGATGTTCCTTTCATTCCTTACAACTAACCAATAAAAAGTCTTGTTGTCAGCCAATAGGACGTGGGCAAGAGAGAGAGAGAGAGTTGGATTGATAATGCTCCGCCTTTGGATAAGACATTTAAGATTCTAGAATTAATGAAAAATGACTATTCTAATTCCCGTAAAGGTCCGTACACACTCATGAGGGTTTTGCTCCAGGGGCAGGCTCCCGGGTCATTTTGCACAACTAGTACACACGAGAGAGCATGCTGCGGGAGCTTGCTGCATGGTGTGGTCATGCTCGTTGATATTTAACCAGTTTACTATCAGGGAGCGTGAGCCGGGGGCAAAGTTCTGCTCCCGCCACAACCTTTTTACATGACATTTTTGGTACCCATGAAGAATGTAAACGACCCTGGAGCCTGCTGTCGGAGCAAAAGCCTTAGTGTGTATTGGACTTAATAGCATCTTCCATGAGCTATGATATTCACTGGTTTCATTTTTTGTGGGGCACTTTGCATAAATACAGTAGCTTGTTATCCTTCACTGTTAATGAAAACTATTGTCTTCATGTAAAGTGTCCAATTTGATGCAAATGAAAAGCAGTGTATAGATTGAGCAATTATTGAATTTTGATTGGCTATCACGGGAGGGTCGAATTACTAGCTCGTACTTTCGTTTCCCGCTCATACAAGGGCCACTCAAGCAATATTATCTTAATAATATCAGTAAAAAATCCTAGCAAAAATAAAACACACCATATTTACGCTTTCCTTCTACTTTTTAGTCAACTTAAAGTTTATTGTCAATATGCTATCAGTAAATAGTTTTTTTCTTGAAATGACTGCGACTGATGTTTCTACAACCTGAACAGAGGTAATCTTCAGAGTCTAGCTAGTATATAGACCGAGCTAGGCAAAAACTGGCTTGAGTAGGTAGATTTCAGCTTAGAGTCCTTAGAGTAAGACTTCGTGCTGTTGGGGGCTAATTAAAGACAGTTTTAATCTGCCAGTGACATTAAATTGATTTATTACAGCCTCGTGCTATTAATGCTACTCGTTAATTCACAATTTCATATTTATCTAAAAACCTATAGGAGCAGGTTTAAATTGCCCATGAGAAAATATACCTGGGATTCCAGAGGTTCTATTCGCTCTTCGGTTTTGGTAAACTATGAACGCCGAAGCGAGAAGAAATTGCCTAGAAAACAAGGATTTTTTTTTTGAAATAAATATGTTAATTAATTTATACGTCGATTTGAGTGCGAAGAGACTTTTGGTGTGGACTCTTGTCTAAGGGCTTGTATTCAGGATCAGCCACTAACAGTGTTTTGGCTCTTTCTTGGTGTTGCAAGGCACCTGAAGCGGAAAGACAATAAAACAATACCCAAGAACAAGGAGCTTAGAACGAAACCTACAAAACAATGAACTCTAGGCCAGAAAACAATACATCTTGCAACACCAAGAAAGACCCGTTTTTCTAAAGACTTCATTCACCAGGAAGATATACAGCTGTCCTTCTCCTTGTACCCTGATGGGGGCATCTACTCAAATCTACATGTTATCTCATCCTCTCACTGACCATAGGAATATCGTGTGTCTTTATCACAACAATGATCGATTCCTTTCAAGGGAGGACTTTTTAATAGACTTTTCAAACGTGGCGGCCATGTTGCCTGAAGCAATACATTTTTTGCCTAGCGGGCCTCGTTTAGAAACACTTCAGAAAGAGTTAGGCGGGCATAAACAAAAGATTTTGTTCTCATGGGAATAAATATGGCTGCCGCGTGAGAAAGGTCTGTTCTTGAAACATTATCTCAATACATATTACCTTTCAGTAGCGGCAATTACAAAACAATATCTTGTTTAGACATACTCGCGCGGCATTCAACCCTTTGAAAATTGAGTCGAGAAACTTTAAACTATTCAGAAACTAAACCGGTACTTCAGGTGTGTGGGTTTAAAGTATAATACTGTATAGATCATGGGTTTAGATAAAAAGCTCATGTACTACATGTGTTATCAGCTGACTGGTGTACAGCGCCATCCAGCCTTTTTGATTGAAAACTGCTGACCAAAAGAACTTATTTGGCGCAGCATTAGGGCGCAGCATGGTATCGATCATCTAATTACGTTTGAATCCAGTGGAGTTGATAACACCGGGTTTAAATATTAGCTGGCATTTTGAATTTTGAGGCGTCACAATATCCCTTTCATTTAGATTCGATTTCCCACTCTTTTGCTCACCAATACTAAAGAGAAATGCATGGAACTTTTTGAAGCCGTTCGGTAAAAAGTTAAAAAAATATTAGATGTTGTCAAGGATAAAAAAGCGAGCCCTTTGGCTTGCAAACTAGCCAGTTTTTCCTCTTTTTATGAAATTCAATTATGGCCACAGAAACAAGCGGCCAATCACATTCAACGCATTAATCCTACGCCCTTGGGGATCGATACTGTCAGCACTTAAACAAAGAATTAGCGGGGGAAAATCATTCTTTTTCAATTTGTTTTACAATGCCAAAGGCAGTTTTTCATTGCACTTCGTACGACCTATATTCTTTCAACATGGCTATCTGGTTTGGACTTTGCCGCGGGCTATAACAAATTTATAGTATTAATACGAAGATAATTCTCTTGGTAATATCTTCGTTGTTTTATCGGTATACTTAAGTAATCAATTTTAATTCAACTCGTATCTCATGATTCTGTAATCTCAATGTTTTATTGATTCTTTGAAATGAAAGTTTGAAATTTGTCTGTAGAATTCAATTGGATGTCAAACATACAAACGGTCTGCACCAAATCAATCTAACGCTCAATCCTACTAATTATCTTGTTTAGTCTTTCTTTGAGGTTTTTTTTTTTTTTATTTATTTTTTTTATTCCAAACTTTCAATTTCCTATTTTGAGTTTCCAGTCTCATAAAAAACATTTATTTCTAGTCATTTTATCCTACTTAGTTATTTTGCAGAAATATGACTCAGTTTCTTCATTTAGGGTTTGTCGTGACTTGGATATTGTTTCGTTAAAAAAAAAAAAAAAAAAAAAAACTATTTCGCTTTCTTTTAAAAAATTTATTATTGAACATTTGACTTCGGTCTTTTTGGTGATGTCTTCCATGGAAGAACAAGGATAGAAGGAGGCGAAGGTGAAAAAATAAAGTTAGACTAGGATGAAAGAGATATAAAATATAAAGCAAGAGGAACAGAAGGAACAGAAGGAATAGAAGGAGGAGAGTTATCATCTTTTATGTATCTCAAAAGCAGAGGGCTATCAAGAATTTTGCGAGTGTTTTGGTGTGGGCGCACATTTTTGGTGTCGTATCGAGGGGAGAACCGGATTATTTCTTGGATCTTGTATGGGGAGGGTCGAAAAAATCACCATATGTGAAAATGAAATGCACCCCCTTCCCCGCTAATTCATGATAAGTCCCTACATTTCATTCTTTTTTTGCATTGTGCTGTGTTTATTTTTCTATAAAAATCAGTTTTCCTATAGATTGCAATTGTGCCGCCCACTATGGTTAAATTATTTTTAGCACAATAGCATAGAGGGCAAAAATTACTTGATTCTGATTGGTCAATCAAGGAGAGCTATTTTCTTTAAAGGAGGACCGTATTACTCCAAGTTTTTCATCATTTAATTTGGCCCACTATTTATAAACATATAATAGCATGGTTCCTAGTAAACTTTAGGATAAATTTCATTCGTGTTGTCAATAAGTTTTGTAAAATTGCCCGACTCCCGTAGCGACGGCCTAGGTTCAGGGAAAAATGCTCCATTTTGCAGGGGGAAATTTATAATTATGAATGAGATTCTTTGACCTAATGTGTAATAAGCCTACGGGCCTAATTGTACCAACTTGATGACCTGCTGAATAGTATTGCGATACCTCGCGCGCATCCTATGTCAATTAACGTTTGCTGTACTTGTTTAGCCTGGAATATAGGATTACTCTCCACTGGACGTTCTAGAGTTTTCAATTGTTTTAATAATATAAGATGTGTAAATAAGCATCACATTGTTTATGGATAAACTCAGCTGTGAAGAAATGTTTTTTAACTGCAAAAATATCGACAAACATCACGTCGATGTTAATTTTATTGAAAATGCTTTTGCTTCTGTTCTCCTTGTCTATACACGTCTTTTTATCTCTCTTGTGTTGTGTTCTCTTGTGTTGTGTTCTCTTGTGTTGTGCTCTTTTGTGTTTTGTTCTCTTGTCTTGGGTTCTCTTGTCTTGGGTTCTCTTGTCTTGGGTTCTCTTGTCTTGGGTTCTCTTGTCTTGGGTTCTCTTG